>CAJUYG010001497.1:0-22247 GCA_910591675.1 Galerucella calmariensis
CCAGGACACACTGGAATAGAAGGAAATGAAATAGCAGATGAACTAGCGAAGAGGGGGACTGAAATACCTTTCTGGGGGCCCGAACCCTTTTGCGGAATCAGCCCCAATGTAAAATTGGAAGAAATAAGTAAAGCCGAGAAAAAGAGAAGATCTGGCCATTGGAAAGATCTAGTAGGGCTTATACAATCAAAGACTCTTCTGGGTGACTACAACCTGTTGAGATCAAAAGAATGCATAAGTCAAAGTAAAACTGCGCTAAGAGTTTTAACAGGGATCCTAACGGGACATTGTCGCCTGAATGGGCACCTGAAAAAGCTCAACATAGTGGAAGAAGAAGAATGCAGATTTTGTGGAATGGAAGAAGAAACCTCCATCCACATACTTTCCAACTGCACAGCACTCCAGAATCCTAGAGCACAGCACCTGGGAGATTACTGGATAGAAGAGGAACATTTGCCTAAGTTGAAGCCTGCAGACATCCTAAAATTCCTCCGGGAAATAGGACTAAAGGAACTACTAGTTTCTGAGACTCTCCTCAGAAACTGAGTAGAAGTAAGGGGGCACAATAGATCTTTCAGGTCTCAGTGAATGTCACCCCAAAAATCACACATACATACATATCTAGATGCTGGTGAATGAAACAACAAAACTTTTAATCAAGCGATCTATTCAATTTTTTCCATTATAATTCAAAAAATACAATATAATTATATAAAAAAATGTGTTTCAAGAAATTCCAGAGAATATCAGTCCATCGTATTAGAAATATTGATCATTCATGGAAAAAGAGGAGTCGGAACTATTTCCTTTCTTCTAAAGAATAGGTATTTACAATTAGGTACAATTAGATACGACATATCCTATAGGTATTTTCACTGTCTATGTACTTACTTTCGAAATTTGCAAATATCTTAGCATTGGTTCCACATTCTTCAAGAATGCGCTTATGGGGGTGCTACTGAAGTCGACACATACACCGCTGTCCGCCATTATTTTGGTATAATATCCACATACAAATAGAATCACCAGTTCAAGCACATACTCAGTAAACACTGAACTATTTACCCACCCCTACGCTACCCACACTATTGCTAATATCCAAATAATATAATATAATTAAACATACAAATCTCTTAACGGCAAAAACACAACACACTACTGAAACGAAGGAAAAGATTATTATTTACGACGATACACAGCACACGTGCAAATCTAAAAGGGATAAGGGAAGCATCACATGTGCAGACTAAGGTAACGCGCATAACAGTTTGTTGATTTATAACAAACAAGATTAACAATTAAACAATATTTTGCTCATTAGTATAACGTAGGTTTATATATAACAAACAAATGGATTCATTGAATGTTATAATGATACAAAAAGATTTATGAACTTACACTGTACCATTTATAATAATAATCAAAGCAAGTTATAATTATCAATTTAACTTAGTAATTATCATCGCGAAGTTGGCGTATTAGATGATTAAATTTGTTTATTATTGAAACATTTTATTCAAAATTACCAATTATAGCAGAAACAAATCCTCTATTATTTATTGATAAAACAAATCATCGGTAATGATTATAATAAATAAGATTTTTAAATTATAAATATCAATACATAATTATGAACAAATTTGACATTAACAAACATTCGATAATTATTACTGAGATTTTTCTTTCGGTGCAGTTAGGTAGCGAGAGCCACCAAACAAATTTGTCAAAAACTAGTTTTTGTAGAACCTTCACAAAAAAGCATATTTCATGTTCCAGATAATTATTACCAATTATTTGGTTTGTAATAAAAAGGAACAATATCACTGGTATACCGATTTCGGTGTATTCACGCCTCATCAGTACAAGGTAGATATCATCCGTCCAGAAGCTGTGGGAGCATAATTTTGAACTGAAGACAATGCTATAATCAAATCAATGCATTATCCTCATCAAAGGAAGTGTGATCATTTTTTTCTCCCCAAAAACACATACCTACCTGTTTATGAGCAAAATAATTTGAATAATTTGAGTAGACATTGATTCAAAGGCTACATCTGAACGAATCCACACTGTGACAGTCAACGAAAATTATAAACTAAATACGTATTTGTCCCTTTAGTGGCATTTTGGTGAAGATGTTTCATACATCATAAATTCAATTTCAGCGTTACTATGTACTTTGTAAAAAAAAACCTGAAATAGGTGAGTTTTTATTCTTAAATGGACAATTTACAGTATGAAAATATTATTCTCCTCCAGCACCTCCTCTGAATTATAAGCACCTCCTCGAAAATTTCAAACAAAAAAGGGTGGGTCTCCTTGTTGAAATGGGATTTCAGTCCTCTGTTCAGCAATATAAAGTTTTTGTTGAATTTGGTGCAATCATAACCTTCACGTGAAATAAAGATAAAAGTGACGCATAATATTTAGAGTGTATTTTCCAATGTACTTCACAATTGAATTGAATTCTCGAAATTACCACCAATCACTTCTTGACAATAACCGAGGCAATTTTGGAATTCTTGTACATTTTATATGACCTCAGGGTTGATATCTTCCGCTATCCTTACTTCACAGAAGATTATATTCTTGACAGAGATTATTGTAAATGAAGAATTATATTTTTGTAATGACAATCAAATATTATACTGGAAATCTATTGAAGTTTAGGTTTCACGAACGGTTTTCTTAATAATTCTTGATAACGGTATCTAAAACGTTACCGGAACGTGGAAATGGAAATATGGATAGAACCAAGAACAAAAATATGAATGAATATATGGTTGAAATAATACCCTTCTTGGTGTGCGTCATCGATTGTTAATGTCCTTTCAACACATTACGTAGGAAGAAATGGAAAAAAGGCAGGTCTGTGATTAATCCAAATCAAAATATCACAATAAGGATGTAGTCAAAATAGCAAATAAAATAAAGGACATGCCAAAAACCCGGATACACGTCACAATTGATGACGCATACCAAGAAGGGTATTATTTCAACCATACCACAAGGAACATACAGAGAATATAATATTACGTTTGGAAATTATTCTAAATCCCTAGTTAATTTCTCATGATACGCTACTGTAATGCCATAAATTTCAAGATGGGGCGGCACGGGTGGTATTCAACGTGGCTTCGAAATTATTAAGACCAAATGATAATTCATTACGTAAACGGTTTGCTCCTCCTATCTCCTTTCTCTTGATTTATTTCCAAAAATAGGCCAAATTAAATATTAAAATTGGAACTCATTTGAATTTTCCACCGAACTTCAGACAAAAACTTCTCAAAACAGTTTTACTTTATAAAATCAATTGCTTAGGGAAAACTCATATTAATAAGAAGGTTTCGGCTGTTTATTTCAAAATCATAACACTTAACAATTTTCGGAAAAGATGGGGAAAGCTATACCTAAATTCACATTTAGAATATACAGGGTGTGTCGTATGATAATATGTATATTATGCTTAACATAAAATAAATTCACAGAAAGTTATCGATATTGCTAAGTTTCAATAAAATATTCCAATGAATGACAAACTTCCCATTTTTTCTGAGACACATGCCAGTTCGCCAATTTTAAATAAAACATGGTACTTTTCATCAAATTTTTCAATTTTCTATGAGATGTTATCCATCATACTCTCCACCAAAATCTAACTGTTTTCAATATATTTTATTTTTTTAAGATTCGAGAGATACGTGGTCCCAGAGAAATTATCATTTTTCTGTGAACATGGAAGCAACTGAAACAAACAAACAAACAACGAATCCATTCCATTTCTATCGAACCACTACGATGGGTGATGCCCATTCGCTGAAATGTACTGGTTTCAAGATTCCTACTGTCACCATCTGTCACTTATTTTCTGCTTCAGGTTTCAATATGTGTGGCATAGCATAACATGCTTCTTCCACTATTGGCACAACACAACATTATCCTCAATGCTGAATTCAACCTCAAAGTCTTGGATCAGCTTACATACATTTTCATCAAGAACATGTTTGTATATTTTTCTAACCCATCCACTAACTTAAATTCTTCTGAAACACTTGGGGATCTCATTGAAAAATTGTTTTGCAAATTTAGAAATAAAACATTGAGCCAATTCATATTTAGCAAAGGAACAAAATATTTTTCAGACTTAATTATTACAGTGATAACCAATTGATTTTTTTTAATGTAATCATTTATGGTAACTACTCACCCGCCTAATGCTTTCATTGTTAAACTATTTATTCTGGAACACTCTGATCAGGTTTCTGTTTACATTTGTTGAAATAAATATATTATAGATTCCTGACACCGGGAAAGCATTTAATCTCAACAGGTCCATTGTATCTTCATATATCAATTCTTCCGGTTTTCTCAGTCCAGTTTTTCAGTATCTGATCTACCCCTGTACCTACTAATGCTACGAACATCGACGCTTCGAGATTATCCTGTACCTCATCCCGTGCGAATGAATGCTCCATTCGCTCAAGATATGCTTCGAATTCTTCAGCCACGCCATCGAATTATATATTACCTATCATCAACATTCTTCCTACGTATTAGTTTGATTTTTTGGAACTTTAGTTCTTTACGTCAGGTTATGTTTGAGCGACCAGGGGTCGCGACGCAAAAGATCTGACCGTTACTTTACGTTGTGTTACGTTGCTTCGTTATGTGCCTTGCTTGCGTGCGATTCATATGCTTCGGCCGGGAATCGAACCCGGTCCACCCGCGTGGAAGGCGAGCATTCTTCCACTGAACCACCGACACTATATTAAAATTCTATGCAAAGCTGGTATTCGCAGTGCTGGTGATCTACTTGAATTTTTATTATTATTTCTATAATTTTTTTGCGCGATTGTTCTTTTTTGTTTATTTACAGTATCGGTTGTCAAAATGACATGAGGATTAAGGGGTCTCGCACATTTTCTTTTCGAAATACAGGGTGTTGAAATTCTGAAAACTCGAATGTTTTAGTTCGATAACTTAAAAATGGATGGATAAATTGAATTGACATTTGGCAGGTTGTTTTTAAATGTGAAAGAGCATATTTTGATAGAAATAGTAGTTTGTGCAACTAGTGTGGATATGATGGCCGAAGTTTGAGCACGACGCCGTGAGTGCTCAATCGTTCAAGTGCGATATGGACAATCCACACGAGTCGAACAGCATATTTTTTCTACGACCCACTTGAGAAAAATCTAGGAAATAAGAATTTCTTTAAACTGTAATATAACTTCAAATTGAATTTTATGTTTCCACTAATTTATTTGTGGTAAACGTACAGTTCTTGAGTGTCCAATTTGTATAATGCTACGGTTTCCCTTTTTAAATATACGATGCTGTTATAAGTAGATGCTGCCAGTCAGACTCCCTCATGAAGGGTACCGTACCATTATCTATAATAATGAATATTCTGCTAAATATTTCAAACGTCTACCTGTTGTCGTTATTAATATCAAGCAGAGTAATTGTTTAAAAATGGAATTAACAATAAAAAAAACTTCCTCACGGGGAATCGAACCCGGGTCTACCGCGTGAAAGTCTGGTGTGCTTACTACTCGACCACCAAAGAATATGCAAATCATTTATCTATAACGTCAGATGTATTACATAATTTTTGCTTGAAAGGAACTAAAGTTCCTGCCGTGTCTCCCGCGACACGTTCCACCTTTTTTTTTAATTTCGGATTCCTTTGGAAGATAACCCTCGAATCTGATCTCCGTTATGTTAAAATAGATTGGATTAGGATTGGAGTAGCTCTTTGTTCTATCCTACTGCGACCTTTGCTGATTTATTGTGGTCCTCCCTATATTTACAGCTTTATATCTAGCTTTATTCTTTTTATTATACTTATCAGCCTGGATACTGCCTCCTGTGCGTAGCTCTCTGTCCTCGGTTTGTTTTCTCCTAGTATGGCTTTTAGGGAGGTATTTAGCACGCCTCTGTCCTGGGGTTACATACCACCACCGCAACGCCTGGTTGTTGTGAATGTGTGAATGCTCTCCTTAGTTAGATTAACTAGGTTATGTTCCTTAGTACTAAATGAAACACCATAGGTTTTAAATGGAAATATATAGTGACTATGTATTCCAAGAGGGGTTTAGTCGCCGGAGCGGCTTTTTAGATCCAGATTCTTTAGGGGGGATCGGGCCCCATTTCCAAGTTTTCAAATCAGTTTAATTATGCTCCTACACTGTTTCCTGTCGGTTGTTTTCGCCTTCCAGTTTCGGATACCTAGACAGTTTATGTCATCTTCAACCTCCTGTAGCCACGTTGATTTTGGCCTGCCTCTTTTGCCACTTGGCTTCCACTCAGTCATCGCATAAATTGTGCTGTATGGGCCTGCTCTCCACATATGTCCCAACCATTTTAACCTTTGCTCTTTTATCACACTTATGATGTCCCTCTGGATGTCTTTTTTCAGTTCTTCATTAAATTTGTTCTTTTTCCATGTTAATTTTGAGTTATTTTCTTGGGTCCCAATATGACTCTTAGTATTTTTCGCTCAAAAATTTTCAGGTCTTCTTGTTGTTTCTTTGTCATTATCATGACTTCAGCTCCATACGTTATTGTTGGTAGCGTTTCGGTAGCGTTCCAGCTACCGTTGTCAAGAAAAAATAAGTAGAAATTAATTTTTATCCCTAACTGACACAACAGAAAAAATTTGACAACTAGACAATGAAAAATATTTTGAAGTTTAAGACTGCAAAATTTTGTTATCAAATTTTTATTAAGGTCCATTCATACTAGATCATATCTCTGGCAAAATGTGAAATGAAATATTTCATTTTATGACATTCCAACGATGTGATAGTCTACTAGAAATGGAATCCAGTGAAGTGCACGTTCCAGGAACGGTTTTTATTGGGATAGCGCGTTTTTTTCGCTTATATTGGAAATGTTGTTAATAAAACGCGTTTCTTGATAGTTTTTTGTGTATGAATATTCAAGTTTTTGAAATATGTATACTCAGTTTTGTGATTTTGTGTATAGAAATGTGTATCGATTAACAACTATTCAAATTATAAATCATAAGAAAACCTGGATAAAAACTTAGGATGCTATCCTGATAACGCAGGTAATTGATTATTGGAATAATATACCACAAGGAACATACAGAAGATATTTAGTATTAAGTTGTAGAATAAACAATGGACGTGATTGTTCTCTATGTGGTTTTTATGATGTAACAAAAAATATCACGAACTACTTCTTTATTTCTAGCCTTTTTTGGTATTTATATAAGTTAGGTCAGGTTAATATAGCCATAGTAAACTATTCAGCTTTATGTTCAAGTGAAAAAATAATATGCTTTTTATATCGTCATTAAACTGGACACACTTCCATTCCCGCTTGAAAGTTGAAATTGTTGTTTGTTTCAAACATTCTGTAGAATTCAATGTTTTGCAAGACTAATAACGTAAATTTGTGTCTGGCAAATCTATGTTTGATGAAAAACATTTGCTATCTATCCATCCAACATCTACCAAAGCGCGATGAAACTCCAACAACTTTTTTCGACTTTTTCTAGATTTCCGTGAAGTATAATAAATGTAACATCACATTTTCATACTAATGCTGTAATAAAATTCCATATTCCCGGTCCATATTGGAAATAACGACTGACATATCTTTCATCGTTTTCCAACTGGTGCTGGAAATGTTTTCCCTGAATTTCATACGTCTACCTGCACGCAACTTTTCTGCATACAGAATTCGAAAGATGCATCGTTGTGAAAGCCACCTTTTGATAAAAGCAGAACAGTGTTTTATTAGTATTGAGGTCGTTTTTAAAGATATAATTCATTTTGTTTCCATGCTCAAAACTCACGCTCAAAGTGATTTAGAAGGAAATACTGGGAAATGAAGACAGTGAACTTTGCTTGAGACTTACTTACCATTAGTATAAAATAATATACAGGATGGGCAATAAGTACAGCTTTTATTCTATGAGAAAACTCCCCATATGGTTTGGTAATATACAGTGTTGAGTTGGAATATTATCAAACTTTTTTGTAGTGTCCTTTTTATTCGATTCCAATGGAATAGATTCATATGAAAATTGTGAGTGATTGTATTTGTGATCCATATGAAACTGACATATATAGTTACATATTTGGTTACTATGCTAGTTATATAGGTCAGCGGTGCACCTCTAAAATAGCGCATGAAAAATTGAGGTACTCGACCACAAAAGGTGCCTGGATGTAGTAGATTTCAAACTGTTTTGAGTAGTCAGTAGTTTGTTATTCAGTGATAAATTGCAAGAAAGCATCAAATAGATACCGGAAACACTATTTCTGAACATTTCATTCATTTCAAAAATGAACACTTTTTACTCCCGTCATTTGTTCAAAGAATGCTATCTACAGGCAATTTGAGGTCGAAAAATCACTCAAATAGCTATTTGTGTATTAAGAGCGGAAAGTGATACTTTGCCGCTTGGGGCAGAGAGAGGCAATCTGCCGAAAGCGGTAACGCACTTTCTGCTCGAATTGCACACAAGATTTTTTCTACGATCAGCTTATTTTTAAACAAATAATTAAAAAAAAACATGAAAGTACACTTTATTAGAATGTGATGTTGAAAACATTTAACAATTATTGTTTCTCGTATTTACCTCTGGATTTAGTTGGCAGAAGATTAAGAGTAATATTTTTAGCAAAATCTGCTATATCTGGAGGTGTGCTTGAAAATTCACTGTCACTATCCATTTTTCAAATAGCTATTTATAGACAGACAATTTTTTTATAAACTTAAAATGAAATAATGACGTTTCATTAATTCCATAGTCTACTATTTTCACAAAATAGTAGGTAGGTACTTAAATATGCAATCACTGCTGCATCTAGGTGTATAATGCGTTGCCTACCTTCTGACTGTTATATTTCTACTACGTTAACTTGTCCGTATAAATCAATACTATGAAAATAGGAATCTGCAAAAACGATCAAGAAAATTGTCAATCTTAACAACGTTATATTTGTAATAAGTTGTAAATATTAATTTTTATCTTGAACTAAGAAATAAATCCTTCACTGTAGTATTGAATCAAAATAATATCAATGTATGAGGTTTAAATTATTTTATGGTTTCAATAAAATTAAACATATAAAATATACACCTCCATCTATTTGTTGGTAGCGTAACCTGCAGCGTTGTAAATCCAGTAACTTGTATAAATTGTAGATGTCAGTCAAATTATATAGGAATATTTATTAATTTCGTTTGAAATATCTTCAAATATTAATATTTCAACTAAAATATTCGGACTGCTCTACATTTTGTTTTAATATATCTATTATTTACTACCTTTCTTTAGTTTATTGTAAATGAAAACAGGCGAGCGGAAAAGTACGCTCTAGAGCGTAAATAATGTCAATTATGACAGATCGCGGAAAACATCAACTTTGCGGTTATATTTGAGTGTGCAAAACTCTACTTTGGGTAGTGATCGTAGGAAAATCATATTGTGTGTGTGCCAGGTTGTGATATTGACTGCGGATCCTTACGGTTCCATTAGCCTAACCAATTTAACCGAAGCTTTTCAAAGTTGCGGGTATCAAATTTTTTGTTGAGACTTGCATTTTGATGCTATATTTTCTTTCACCCTGGCACCACTTTTCCTCCCCCAAGTCAAATTTACAACTGTTTTCAGGCAATACACCTTTTTTGACTTTTGTGTTGAAAAAATTCATGTGCAGAGTAAAGTTTTACAACATACTTCTTTTGTAATGTCGTATAATTATCATTTCACAAATACAAACCTTACATAAATTAATTTTTAAAAGGAATGTGTATAATAATATTATCGGTGACGGTGTTTTGCCAAAAGGGAGAAAAGGCAATTTTCATGTCTCGAGTAAATCTAGGAAAACTGTTTCCATATGTGACACTAAAGTGAAGTGATGTTTTTATGTTATCCAATATTTATCATAAAGACAAAAAAAACTCAAATAATATATAAAAATTTTTGTGCACATTCGCAAGAGTACGAGGCTATCACAGAGCATAGTTTTGGTCGTTTTATTAAATAATTGTCTGTGAGAAAATAAGAGTTTTAAATTGCAAAATGCTTTCTGAATTATTGATGAAATATGGGAGGAAAATGATAAGGAGTCATCCAAAACGAGTCCAAGATTTTTTTCACAGTTGGATAAAATTAAACTATCGTTATTAATTTTCAAGTGTATTTTACTTTTGATTCTATTTTTCTCATTTCTATGACCAAATAGCATGACTTTCGATTTTGAAGAATTTACACTTAAGCAGAATTTAGTTGAAATCTCTATTATAGTTTCAAGTTTTTTGTTAATTTTTAAACAAGCGTCTTCAACTTCTGGTTCATTAAAATCCATATACAACTGCGTGTCGTCCGCGTAATTATTGTGAGCCTTCATACATTTCAGGTAACTTGGAAATTGGGATGTGTATAGGGAAAATAGCAAGGGATCTAAGATGGATCATATATCATTGCAAACTAAACCCGATCAAACTGGTATTGGCAATGATAAAGGGTTTCAAGAAAAAATGAGTTCTTTCAAATGAGTGATGTTGAACAGTTGTTTTTGGAGGATGTGAATGATGTGAAGTTTGAAACTGGGAAAACACAGTGAATTACTCGATTGATGATATGATCGAGCCACTCATTGTAAAGACAGACATCTTGTGATTGCCGTTGTCCGCCTATCTGTGTTATAAGAACTTATAGAAGCTAACTGTAATTTTGAAAGAAAACTGCTACTTGGAGCCTGAACAGGCGTACCTACCTAAGAGTAGAAGTGTAAACAGTTACACTTTTGTAACGTAATCTTATTAATCTACCAGCTGTTACCAGTAGTTACGTTTTGTTTTATTCACGATTTTAGCCGTTGTTAGAAATTGTATAGCTTGCTGTTGTGTATATTTCATCAGTTGATTGCTCTTTATTCAGTGTTTACAGTTTAGAATTTTTGTATATTTTCTCAATCTACAGCAGCTCAAGCACAATACTAGCCAGCTTTGTATTTTTTATAAAGTACTTAACAAAATGTGATGCACACTAACCTTGCACTCATCATTTTTGTGTAATAATAATCACAAACTTGGAAATTCGTGAAGAAAGAGCTGGGACCAAACGAAACACTTATACAGGTAGAGAAGATAAAAAATGAGAAAAAGGATTGTGCCTCGTTCTCATTAGACTTTAAAATCAAATCTGTTTTCTTTGTTTAGATGACTGATTTTTGGTTTTGAGGGGCTACCAGATTACAATTTTTATTCATTAAAATTTGTTATTTGAAATTATGCTCAAATAATTACTTCCATTGATTTACACAAATATTTTATTATTTTCGAATTAATTTATTTGCTTTTGGAATCTCTCTTGACCTATTTGTGAGTTTTCTATTTTGAATTAGATTTAGCATTAGCATCATTAGACCCTTAATCTTTTTCGGCATCTTATGATTTGATGGGTTCTCAAATTTATTTATAATTTATTTAGGAAATTCACATATTTGGTTTTGGGACATTACCAGATCAAAATTTTTTTATAATAATTTTACTTTCATGCTCATGTTGGATAGCTTGAGTTCTGTGTCCACTTGAATTGTCATTTGTCATTGGTTAGTTTTAAATTGAAGTAGTGTCACTTCGTCTCCCGGTCTACTAACACGCGTTCGTATAGTGGTTGAGGAATTTAATTGAAATTAAAAATGTTCATAATATGAAGACAGTTTAACTCCAATCAGGGGATAATTTTTAAAAATTTTAAATTTTAACATTGTGACGTTAATGTGTTGTAGACATTTGACTAGGTTTCTTGTTTCATATCTGAGTAAGTAATTCTTTACTCATTTCTTTTTAAAAATTTTCCAACGATTATTGCTTTACTTGCAGGTATGGCACTGATGATGGCTTAATAGCCGAAAGCGCTTTGCAATTTTAGATAAATTTTTTACACAGAATACAACAATGTTTTCTTGACATTAAGGTAAACACGATCTTCTTTGGGGTTAATATGCATCGTCGGGGAATATTTGTTTCACAACAGTGGAGCTAGAGAAAAGCAAAGGCAAGCATAAATATCCTCATATAAATGCTGGAACAAATTACGTACGCGGCTTGCGTTCACAAAATTGAATGCGATAAATTAAGACAGGGATTGGAATTACACTTCCTTCTTATTTTTTCTCAAAAAGTTTATAAGTGAAAGGAAATGGGCATTTCAAGATCAATGCAGAAGTATTTTGAATTTTAAAAGCACTGGCAATGAGACTCTTTGACGTGGAGTACTTTCTCATTACATCAAAGGAAGTTTCTCAGAAAATTCAAGTATGCAGGTTAATGGAAGGACGCTCTCAGTAAAGTTGGAATATTTTGGAGGAACAGTATAGATTTGTTTTTTAGTCCTATCAATATAATGAGTTCGGGTGCGTCAACAGATCGATTCAGACTTGGAGGATTTCACTTGAAAAGATATATTATACAGCGTGTTTCTAAATTCAAAAGTGACTGCCCATATGAAATTTTTATGGGTAATCAGTTAAATCGGCCCAGTTTTAACAAGATATACAAACAGCACACACGCTCAAATATTTATGGCGTATAGTATCACATGCTATTCGAATACGAGTTCATATCAGTATCGGTGTATAGTAAACTAATGGATAGAAGTAATCCTATTCGTGCAAAACAAACATGGACTCAACTCCGGAGATCAAAGAGGCCGGTTTTGTGGGCCTCCTCGACCAATCCAAGAGTTAAATTAACTTCTTTAAGTATTGCCTGGAAATCTGACTAAAATTTATTGGAGCACCGTTGCTTTTTCTAATATTGAGAATGATAACAATGAGTAGTTCAGAGTGATAATTTTCTGAAAACGGTGTAAGAAATTCCATTCAATAGCGGAATATATTGCCTCATTAAGTAGTCCCCATTAATATTCAAATTTACATAATATAAGGTAACTGGAAAAACATCCTACAAACTTTGCTCCATTCTTTAGTGCAGGTTTTCGTCTGCCCATACGTGATTATTAAAAATGGAAATTTGCTTTATGAACATATACATGTTTATACAGTGTGGAAACCACTTATGGAATAAAATTCTTTATGTCATTATTTTAGAAAATTATAAAAATTGCCGAGACACGTCAACTTTTAAATTTAGTTGTGCGTTATGTAAAAATAAATGTAAATGTACAGGGTGATTCACGCAAGTATCCCATAGTCGGTGTTGTTTTTTTTTAATGAAACACCCTGTATATTTGCATATTTTTGAAATCCTCTAAACCATTCCAACAAACTGAATAATGTATGGTCAATTATGAATTATACAGGTTGAAATTTTTATTTTTACAGTTATTAAACACATACATGAAATACCTGATGTATTTGATTTTAATACATTAAAATAAATGCTCAAAATGTTCTCCACCTAGTTGTTGGCAATAGCACAGACCCCTATACAACTCTTCCTCAACTTTGTTCAAAGTTTGAGGTGAAATATTCCGTATTTCTGTAGTTTTCCTGTCTTTGAGGTCTACAATGCTAGTTGGTTGTGTTGCATATACTTTGTTCTTGAGATAACCCCACGGACAAAAATCTAACGGCGTAAGGTCTGGTGATCTATCTGGCCACTCAATAGTACCTCTTCGTCCAATCCATCTATTGGGGAAGATTTCATCTGAATAAGTTCTTACCATCAAAGCATAATGGGGTGTTGCCCCGTCTTGCTGGAACTAAACATTTTCATTCGGTAAGCTAGGATCTATTGCGTTGGGATATAAGTTTGCCAACGCAGAAATAACTTCGTTTCTAGGGATATTTCAATAGTTTTCAGCTGTCAAATTTCCATCTTTAAATATAGGACCAATAATATGGTCGCCTATGATACCGGACCAAACATTCACCTTTTGAGGGTACTGAGTATGTGTCTCACACATCCAATTAGGATTCTCTGCTGACCAATATCTACAGTTCTGTCGGTTTACCTTTTCATTCAATGTGGATGTTGATTCGTCAGAAAAGAGAATGGTACCAAGAGCTATCTCATTTCTGTTCAGCTTATTCATCAATCTTTCGCAGAAATCCATTCTACGATCTGGATCGTCTACTGTTAACTCTTGCACTAAAGTTAATTTGTAGGGTTGAAGATTTTCTTTATGAAGGGAATCTTAGAATAGATGTATGACTAACATTATTTTCACGGGCAATTTGACGTGTACTTGAAGTTGGATTCTCTTCGACACTTAACAAAATACCCACTTCCACATCATCTTCAACGAAGTGTGGTTTTCTTTTCAATGGTTTGACATGTCCAAGTTTTCTGAATTGTGCATGAATTTTAGACACAGTACTTTGTGAAATATTAGGCAATTCGTGATACCTGTGAATCAATAAGTTTGCCACTTCAACTTGACTTCTGCAGTTATCCCCGTACCCGATCATCATTAAAATCTCAATTCGGTGAGTCTCAGTTAAATATTTCATTGTTATGTCGACAGGGAAAGAGTGTTTGACAAAGATTTTACTTTTTCAGTATAAACTGTCAACACATCAACAACTGACAGAATAGAAAACAATCCACATTATTTACCGATTCAAAACAATCCACATTATTTACAGATTTTGTCTAATTATTGGCGTTTTTAGGCAATTTTTAGGTATTTATGATGAAATGCATAGGCGTAGCAGGTTTCGTTTATTATACAAATACGTCTGATACGTCTGACCGGTGTTCTTTATGAACTTCCAGTTACCGTTGAGGGTCGGTAAGTACGTGCAAATATAGAATGATGAGATGTCAGTCTTTGCCGATATTTTTCAGCATGAAGATACTCTATGAATTTGTATGTCACTTCTTAAGAAGAATGAGCGGGTGGCTTTATATATCTATGAACATTCAATTCCCTTCACTCAGCTCACAACTGGTGTATTCTGTGATACCAAATGTCTTGAAAGATATTTCAGTACTTGACTGGCATGGGCTGATGCTAACGAAATCAAAGGTGGATTTAATTTAATCAATTATTTTTTGTGCAAAATGTAATGAAGTGATTTCAAGTATTATTAATGTCTTGCAGTAGTTATTAATCTTCCTCAAATGGATTAAAAGTTTATGGTAAATGAAGAAAATATCAACGATGACAAATTAATTAAATTCACATCGCCTGACCTCACCGAGGAAAGCAGTGCGGCCGTTTTAAATTCTCTTATTAATTCTGTGTTAATTGATTACTCACTCGGATTGATGTTATTTTGGTAAATTCATTTAAATCCTCACCAAAAAAATGTTGTGTACGCCACGGCTGAAAGTGTTAGAGCCTCCGCACACGCGTCGATTGGCACTCGAAGCGAATCCGTCTCGAAGTCGAAGCGGAATGAACGTCACATACGAACTATGCAATCGGACGTTAACCGTACACAGGGCGATTTTTCTCTGTCTCAGTTCGCGTATGTCTCTCAACAAGTTCAGTCCTTTTTTATAATGAGTGGTTCAAGTGATGAAGAGGACGCTGTTATTTTTCATATGTACCATCGTATAAAAAAAAGGAAACGGAGATTATGGATACATCCGTACATGGAGCGGAATTTTCATTGTCGGTTGTTTGTTGCTGCAAAAAAATTACAGGAAGGTGATAAAAATTTTTTAGCATTCTATAGAATGTCAGGAGAGTGTTACAAGTAACAAGAAGAAGTAATTCAGTCACTGGGTAAATTCCATTTTTTAATTAAATCCAAGTACTTACCTCCATATTGCAAGCGAAACTATCGTCACACTCGAAGTTTCTCGTTCTCAGCAGCTCGCAGGGTTCGACTGACGCTCGAGACGCAATCAATTCGACTACCTATCGACCGCAAATCGACCCGTTGGTGGACCTACGTTACATTACCTACGAAGTGGAATGGAGGGAGAAACGATTCGACTTCGAGACGCATCCACATCGAATGCCAAACGACCCGTGTGCGGAGGCTCTTAGTTTGTTGGATCGCCTGCTGCTCGACTTGTTTCACTCGTATCGCAATATTCAGACTCCTCTAACAAAGCAGCACTTTCAGTCCTTGGTATACAAATAACTATTCAAAAGACCTATGGAATTATTTCTCCAATTCCAAATCAGTGAACGGGTTGAAAGTAACACTACATTTCTTGGAATGACAACATTTTTGCTGTTGTGCTCCATATTGTTCGCACAACGTATTCTTTATGATCATTCCCATTCTGTTTCTTCATATTGAAGCAATCAATATCCCTTTTCCAGTGACTGTTTGGTTTCCAAATTGGAGTTTCTTGATTACAGAGTTCTCTTAATTGATTCCGAATGGAAAAATGGCTTTTTTCCACTACAAGCTGCTGTGAAATTTACAATATTTGTGTTTTCTAGCCCACTGAGAAGTTGAATTTATCTATTGGTGGTTGATAATCTTTTCTATCATTAACCTAGGTCAATATTGGACAAATTCAAATATTTTGATAGTTCAGGGATATATTCAAGTCGAAAAGAGCTAGAGTATATGGCAAAGTATTTTGTCCATATTGAAGCTAGTTCTGAACCCTAGTCTGTAGTGCATGTGAACCAGATCTAGGTATTTACAGTGTTGTCAAGCAATTACCCCGCAATTGCAGATGTATTTTGCCGTCTAATATGCATGTTCCACTTACCACTTTGCCTATATCATGAATATAATATCTGAGTGGGCAGTAACCAATAAAAATGCCCGCGATTGCTTCAAGATTAGACCCAAGAGCAATTCAGAGTAGTGATCAGGAGGTGGTGATCACTTTTCTTCCTGTCCTTTTCCCAGTAAGCTTCACCAAATTTCTTCTCATATTCTTGAATTTTTTTCCTGATGCGATTTTTTGGGATACCACAAAATGATTTCGATTCGATGAAAGGTGAACAAGCTTTTTCTTCCGTAAGACAATCAGCAATCTCATATAGACAATTCCTTCATGCTCTGACTTCCATGGGAAAGTAACTTCAATACCATCATTGTAGTATATCGTTGAATTCGGGATAAAAAACCCTTCTATTCAAGTGTAATGTGTGTATCCTACTATGGATACTTGGTGCATTAGAAGTGTGGAAGGGCCTCTGACTAGGTGGTGTTGCCGGTCACTTGGTGTGTCATCTCACAGGAATAAAACAACTACTGGAATCACTGAGTCATGTTCTCTTTATTACCTTACTTTACTATGATACATTAACTCACTTATTACTAGTACTAATTAGGATCTTAATTAAAAAGGATTACGATGAATAAACTACATTTAGAATAATTTAGAATGAATGAATCGAATCGAATGAATGAATTAGAATGAATGTTAAAGTACTTTCGTTTAATATATTTATACGACGAGTCAAGTTCACCGTTTGTAAACATAAACAATTTCTGTTTACATTTACTTCGGACTCTGAACTTGACATCCTACGTGAGACCTTTCTGTTTTTATATATGTAAACGATTCATGCTATATCGACGTTAGCTTCAAGGGAATTTATGTCTTTAATCATAATAATACGATAATGATAATTTAAATAATTAATAAATAATATTTCGGCCAAAAGGCATCACACAAGCTCAGTTTCACCCCCTTGATCCGTTAAATGTTTTTCAATACGAAGACGTCACCGCGCCTTTGCGGCCGTCACAGATCTTGAATATGCTGAAACGTTAACTTTGTTGGTTAACATTTCAGATAATAAAAATGTGCAATAATCACTTCAGAATTTTGATTTTTGGTGGAATAGTATATATATATTTACTGAAAATATTTCATTCAAATATTTAATAAATTATTTCACTTTTGTTATTTGTAGTGGAATAAACTGGTAGACCAAAAATCAATATTCTAGAAGTATTTTACCGCGAAATTGAAAATTTTGAACGGTCTTTAAATAAGGATGAGAAAGGTTCCCGCAGGTCTTCTCTCATCGTTAGTCGACAATACAACAACTGTGCAGTAATCCATGTAATTATTCCAACACAAGTTCAAACAAAACTAATAGGATGCCGTTATCTCTAAAGTACCTATCTGGATTACTGGTATGTTTTTTTTTCTTGTTACCTTTATATTTTAAAAATTTCAGAGTTTAATATTAATATCCAATGAGTAATTTTTTTGTACAAAATGGATACCCATTTTGGAAGCCACATGGTTATACCTTCTTCCTGTTTGTTCCTGTTTGAAAAAAAAAATTCTTCTGGGTCACAGTTCCAGTTCCTGTTAAACTAAAAAGTTTCTTAAATACCGTTTCTGCAGTAAATCCGTAGTACCTACATCCACAGCCACATCATAATTCAAACAAGTGTATTATTCTGCTAAGTATTTTTTTGGTTGTATTCGCTACTAACCCTTTTTTCATATAATGTAAATTCTAATACCGTAATTATATACATTTTTTTCACTCTGTTAGTTTTATTTATTATACAGAAACTTTAAGTTCTTTTTTTTAAACAGGTTAAAAGTTAGCTGACCTTTAGATTCGATTTTCTTTCTAATTTTCTTTTAGGAAAGAAAATTAGTGGTGCCCTATAGTAGCTTTTTCTGTTTCTCTATTTTTGCCAATATTAATTTGTTTTTCTCAGGATTAATAAGGTAACAAAGCCCTGCGAACTAGCTTAGTTTACCTTCAAATTTAATTGGTTAGTTAGTTAATATTACCATCATTTCTTTCAACGACATCCAATCTAATTATTTCTTTCATTGGCGCTCAACGTCAATCAACAATACGGTTGCAATGCCTCAAAGGATAACATTGTAGTTCCTATTAAGATTTCACAATTTTTGAATAAAAATATCTATTGATTACCGAGTGATAGGCTGTTAGAAACATCTTGGAACACCCTGTATACTATTCATAACTCCACTTCACCTGGAAGTTTGTACGCAATAATTCAATCTAGTCCATCTCAGTTGGCACCCTTTGCCCTACAAACAAGGAACTGATATTACGATGTCAAGATTTGAGTAAGAGGCGCTATGGAACTTGGAGATAAAGTAGACAAACACAAATCCAAGTTGTTCTCGAGGTTTACAAAGTTAAACAGATCAAGGGCAGATACATTTTATTAGGAAAACATAATTTCATATAGCCACTGAATTTTGTTTGTCTTCATCCTGTAATTCGGAGCTGTCGCTAGTAGTGTAACGGGTGTCCGATTAAGAGAGGGAGCCTGCTGCATCTCAGAAACTATTTACCGTGCAGCTTAGAGAAAAAAATCTGTAGCACAAACTTGCATATGAGAAACTGCTGCAAAACTTCCACTCCACCGCTGAAGGGCGTTGTTCAGAATAATGACACAAAAATATCATTTTCCTAATATGTACTCCCAAGTAACACATTTCATTTACAAAGCAAATAATGCTAGATCGAAGCATATAATTCAGAAAAAAATGATGAAGTTAAGCATATTCTAAGCATTATTTTATAGAATAATTTCAGCCAAAAAAATGGATAGCCAAATTGGAATTTAGTGTGGTCATGAAATGCCTTCAAGTGCATTACTATAAAGTTTTGTATTGGAATTAATTTGGACTTTTAATGGAAATTAATCCAAAAAAACCACAGTATTGCTAACCTTAATGTGATTGTGAATCTCAATTCAGTTGAAAGGTTTCATGATTTTCCAGAAATCATTATAGAACATGGAGAAAAAGATTGGAATGAAAATTAATGGAAAATTACAAAACTACGGAAATTTGGACGAATAGGTGCGTACCACAGGCGTGTACATAAAAGTAGTAACGCAGCTAAAAGTTACAACGGAATAACTATAGACACAGAAGATCACCTTCCTGGTTCTTGGACCACGTCTCTCTATTGGCCTTGTCGTGGGACTTTTTCTTAATAGGCTAATACCACTACGTCCTGGTGGGAAATTTGTTTTTGCTGTTGTTCCCATCCCATGCCTCAGGAGCAACAAACAAAACTTTCTCTCCACTTTCTAAGGTCTCAATAACTTTAAAGGTGCTCATTTTTTATTACGAAATAATTATAAAATATGACCTATGAAACAATCTATTACTCAGAACATAACCTCACAATAATCTTCTTTTTCTCCAACTTTATAATTCTGAAAGCTTTCACAAAGCAATACAAACAGCTATCTAGTTCTCAATTCCATAAAGCTTCGTATTGGCATAGAAAAATGCTTATTAAATACAATAAAGACATGGCCGAACCGTTTGCTTACGATAATGGGCAATGTTGCCATAGTTTTCATATTTATATATTGATAGGTATATGATACTATTTTTATATATAGAACATGCAAATAATCTAGTTCAGAACATTATTCGTTTTCAAACTGGGATACAAATTTCAGAAAATCTGGGAAAGATAAATCAATTTAATCCATCACATATAACATTATTAATCAATCCAACTAAAAATACTAGAAAGATCTTTAATTTCAATTTGATGTAGGTATATAATTCATTGATAGGTATCAAAATTGAATGTGACAATACCGTAATTCATAATGAAATAATTTAATTTATAAAGTATATTTTGCTCACAGTTATCACTGGCCCCTTTGTTTTCAGGAAGTATTTCATTCACATTTCACAGAAAAGTAAGGTTTGAATAGATTTCTAATGGTTCACAATGCTATTTTCCAATTTCAAAAACAATAATAATTGTCATAATGTATATTGAAGGAACGATCTGCCTTCACAGTTGACGATGTTTGTTTTTGTGAACACTTACATAACTGTTGGCATAAATTTCCAATATCAATCTAATGTTCATCCAAAACAAAACTTCATTACATTCTCACGAGAAATGCTTAACTGAGTATGACCATTCAAAGCGTTGAAAGCTATATCTGAACTAAACGGCTGCTTCTTTATATCACTCTGACAGCCAATGTTGGCAATCAAATCTAATAAAATGCTCTTTTGGTGCCAATTTATGGCTTTTTAGGCCTACAGGTTGAATTGCTAATGAGCTTTCAAATCTACTTTAAGGCCAAACCGCGCGCTCTCTTTAGGCAGCGAATACATGATGCTACATGTGTCACTTGGGCTGTTATGGATACTATTCGAAATGCTTCAAGATACTTACTTAATGTTATACCGGTCCCGAAATCGTTACACTGTAGAAGCTGTTTTGACAACTACAGGCCTATATATCACTTCTTAGCAACGTGACAAAAGTAATTGACAAAATAGACTGAAGAGTATTGTTTTTGGCTTGAAAATCATCCCGGAAGAGCGGTTCCAGCACAGCTGCTAAGAGTTCGCAAGAAAAGGCTTCCGAGAGAAACATCCTTCAATCATTGTGTCGCTGAATATTATAAAAGCCTTTGACTTGGTATTACTTCCAGGACTAAGTTTCAAGCTGACGGAACTTGAAATTCCGTGATATTCAGTATGACTCTTGAATTCTGTGATATCAAGTACACTAAAATGTGTGTGGAAAATTCAATTTTCCGCTCGCCAAAAAAAATTTATAATCAATACATTTATGGTTCCAACACTTACTACGTGAAGTGGTTCCATAATCATTGAATAAAATCAATACAAAGCAAATAACAGAGCAGAAATATATCATACTATGTTATATTATATGGAGACAAAATGTCGATTCATCCGCTCGTTCATCTGTAAATGAAACGTTATTTGAAAAATAATTGTTCGTATTCTCTTTTTCCATCATCTCTCCACAGAACTCCATGAGTTTGATATTGTCGTCGGGAAATAGCACCGATACCAATTTTTTTTTAAAATACGTCGCACTGTACTTTGATTTAAGTTTACTTCTTCAGCAACTTCCCTGCGAGAACACTATTTTCAACTACCCCACAAACATCAACTCCTCTAATTATTCGTCACTCATTTGCCCTACAGCCACTTTTACGGAATTTTATCAGCTGTGGACTGTGAAGGCGCTGGTCGATTTTCGAAAGCAGCAGCGAATAAATTAACTATTTCCCTGATCGAGTGACCTCCAAAATACCACGATAAAATTTGAATTTTTTCCTGAAAGGTGTACATTCCAATTTCTCTACAAATTTATTTTGGAAAGCTATGGGCTCCGGCAGTACTCTGATGCTCTGGATGTGTGACTATAATCAAGAACAACCCACAGTTGAGTCTACGGAGTGGTAGGAATTGTACTGTAATCGTGTTTTCAATCTGTTGAAGTTCAAAAGCAGTTCTGATACAATGCTTAAAATCCCCATGTTCCGTTTCTCATTGCATGTATCTGTATTACACAAATAGCATTTGCATCCTCGGGGAAGAATTAATAATTG
>CAJUYG010001497.1:22347-44062 GCA_910591675.1 Galerucella calmariensis
CTAATTATTGGCGTTTTTAGGCAATTTTTAGGTATTTATGATGAAATTCATGGGCGTAGCAGGTTTCGTTTATTATACAAATACGTCTGATACGTCTGACCGGTGTTCTTTATGAACTTCCAGTTACCGTTGAGGGTCGGTAATTACGTGCAAATATAGAATGATGAGGTGTCAGTCTTTGCCGATATTTTTCAGCATGAAGATACTCTATGAATTTGTATGTCACTTCTTAAGAAGAATGAGCGGGTGGCTTTATATATCTATGAACATTCAATTCCCTTCACTCAGCTCACTACTGGTGTATTCTGTGATACCAAATGTCTTGAAAGATATTTCAGTACTTGACTGGCATGGGCTGATGCTAACGAAATCAAAGGTGAATTCAATTAAATCAATTTTTTTTGTGTGCAAAATGTAATGAAGTGATTTCAAGTATTATTAATGTCTTGCAGTAGTTATTAATCTTCCCCAAATGGATTAAAAGTTGATGGTAAATGAAGAAAATGTCAACGATGACAAATTAATTAAATTCACATCGCCTGACCTCACCGAGGAAAGCAGTGCGGCCGTTTTAAATTCTCTTATTAATTCTTTGTTAATTGATTATTCACTCGGATTGATGTTATTTTGGTAAATTCATTTAAATCCTCACCAAAAAAATGTTGTGTACGCCACGGCTGAAAGTGTTAGAGCCTCCGCACACGCGTCGATTGGCACTCGAAGCGAATCCGTCTCGAAGTCGAAGCGGAATGAACGTCACATACGAACTATGCAATCGGACGTTAACCGTACACAGGGCGATTTTTCTCTGTCTCAGTTCGCGTATGTCTCTCAACAAGCTCAGTCCTTTTTTATAATGAGTGGTTCAAGTGATGAAGAGGACGCTGTTATTTTTCATATGTACCATCGTATAAAAAAAAGGAAACGGAGATTATGGATACATCCGTACATAGAGCGGAATTTTCATTGTCGGTTGTTTGTTGCTGCAAAAAAATTACAGGAAGGTGATAAAAAAAATTTAGCATTCTATAGAATGTCAGAAGAGTGTAACAAGAAAAAGTAATTCAGTCACTGGGTAAATTCCATTTTTCAATTAAATCCAAGTACTTACCTCCAAATTGCAAGCGAAACTATCGTCACACTCGAACTTTCTCGTTCTCAGCAGCTCGCAGGGTTCGACTGACGCTCGAGACGCAATCAATTCGACTACCTGTCGACCGCAAATCGACCCGTTGGTGGACCTACGTTACATTACCTACGAAGTGGAATGGAGGGAGAATCGTTTCGACTTCGAGACGCATCCTCATCGAATGCCAAACGACCCGTGTGCGGAGGCTCTTAGTTTGTTGGATCGCCTGCTGCTCGACTTGTTTCACTCGTATCGCAATATTCAGACTCCTCTAACAAAGCAGCACTTTCAGTCCTTGGTATACAAATAACTATTCAAAAGACCTATGGAATTATTTCTCCAATTCCAAATCAGTGAACGGGTTGAAAGTAACACTACATTTCTTGGAATGACAACATTTTTGCTGTTGTGCTCCATATTGTTTGCACAACGTATTCTTTATGATCATTCCCATTCTGTTTCTTCATATTGAAGCAATCAATATCCCTTTTCCAGTGACTGTTTGGTTTCCAAATTGGAGTTTCTTGATTACAGAGTTCTCTTAATTGATTCCGAATGGAAAAATGGCTTTTTTCCACTACAAGCTGCTGTGAAATTGACAATATTTGCGTTTTCTAGCCCACTGAGAAGTTGAATTTATCTATTAGTGGTTGATAATCTTTTCTATCATTAACCTAGGTCAATATTGGACAAATTCAAATATTTTGATAGTTCAGGGATATATTCAAGTCGAAAAGAGCTAGAGTATATGGCAAAGTATTTTGTCCATATTGAAGCTAGTTCTGAACCCTAGTCTGTAGTGCATGAGAACCAGATCTAGGTATTTACAGTGTTGTCAAACAATTACCCCGCAATTGCAGATGTATTTTGCCGTCTAATATGCATGTTCCACTTACCACTTTGCCTATATCATGAATATAATATCTGAGTGGGCAGTAACCAATAAAAATGCCCGCGATTGCTTCAAGATTAGACCCAAGAGCAATTCAGAGTAGTGATCAGGAGGTGGTGATCACTTTTCTTCCTGTCCTTTTCCCAGTAAGCTGCACCAAATTTCTTCTCATATTCTTGAATTTTTTTCCTGATGCGATTTTTTGGGATACACCACAAAATGATTTCGATTCGATGAAAGGTGAACAAGCTTTTTCTTCCGTAAGACAATCAGCAATCTCATATAGACAATTCCTTCATGCTCTGACTTCCATGGGAAAGTAACTTCAATACCATTATTGTAGTATATCGTTGAATTCGGGATAAAAACCCTTCGTCACCGCGCCTTTGCGGCCGTCACAGATCTTGAATATGCTGAAACGTTAGGTTAGGTTAGGTTAGGTTTGTGGTGAGTGGGTCTATAAGGCCCTCCACTGCGACTCACAAGAGTCTATTGTGGCTCACACCTATTCAGATTTCACCAAACAAATTCAGCTTTTTAACAAAGCCCATTATTTTATTTGGTGAATGATATTTCA
Source organism: Galerucella calmariensis (assembly GCA_910591675.1). Lineage (NCBI taxonomy): Eukaryota > Metazoa > Arthropoda > Insecta > Coleoptera > Chrysomelidae > Galerucella > Galerucella calmariensis. The sequence continues at coordinate 24,946 of CAJUYG010001497.1, forward strand.
GGTCCGAGGGCGAGAGAGAGACCCTGCCAAACATCAGATACCTGATTCGAGCCGCGGCGGGGCAGGCACAAATTATATGCTCTGCTGTTTCATCATCTTCCAGACAAAGACGGCAAGTCGGATCTTCCGACAGTCCAAGTTTTAGCAGATGACAGTGGCCTGTTAAAAGGCCTGTTAGACAACGTAGGTCATGCCTGCTATGGTCTAACATTTGTTTGGAGACATACTTCGAAGGATGCTGAAACGTTAACTTTGTTGGTTAACATTTCAGATAATAAAAATGTGCAATAATCACTTCAGAATTTTGATTTTTGGTGGAATAGTATATAATTATATTGTCATGATATAAATATTATTCAAGAAAAAAAATATAGAATAAATTTTTACCATTTAAAATTTTCAATTAATTACCTAAATGGTTTGGTTTGTTAAATGTCTGTTTAAGTTTGAAGAAGTTTGAAAATTAGAATTGTTACAATTGTTTTATATAGTTTATAAAAAAAAAATGTGGTGTAAAAGTCATTGAAATTTTTAAGTATTTCATATTTGATAATTATTTATACGTAAATTGATACATCATTTTAACACAGACAATGTGATAATAATTAATAAAATTTCATTTTAAATTAAAATAGGAAAAATTTCAATGTTTTTGTTTATATTTAAAAAAAATATGAGAGATGTAAAAATTATTCATTTGCCAAAAGTGACAAAAAATTGGTTGGTTACGAAAAAAAAAAATTGTTTTGGTTTTGAAAGAAGTCAATTTTGAAAGAAAGTAAAAAAGTCAGAAAGAAAATTTTCTAATTAGAAATAACAGTAGAAATTAAAAGGAAAAAAGAAGAGATTTGTTTAACAAATCAATAAAATTTGGAAGAAAAAAAAAGTAAAAATTGTATAGATGCAGAAGAGATTTGTGTGAACAGATCAATGGAATTTAGAAAAATTTAAGTGGTAATTTGGCAGATATGAGTGAATTTGGTTGGACGATGAAGAAGTTAACATTTTGAACAATTCATTGGATTTAAAAGTTTTTTCTTTCGGACTATAGTAAGAATTGAATTTATATATTGCTAAATTGTCAAAAGTTCATTATATATAGTTAATATATTTCTGTTTTCTTTTGGGTATGAACTTGCTCCTTTAATAAAAAAAAAAAAGTTATAACAAAATAAATATAAAAAAAATAAGTAAAAGTATTTTTTTTATATGTGGTGATTCAAAAAATAATTTTTATAATTCACTACAATATATTTACTGAAAATATTTCATTCAAATATTTAATAAATTATTTCACTTTTGTTATTTGTGATGGAATAAACTGGTAGACCAAAAATCAATATTCTAGAAGTATTTTACCGCGAAATTTAAAATTTTGATTGGTCTTTAAATAAGGATGAGAAAGGTTCCGGCAGGTCTTCTCTCATCGTTTGTCGACAATACAACAACTGTGCAGTAATCCATTTAAACAAAAACTAATAGGCTACCGTTATCCCTGAAGTACCTATCTGGATTACTGGTATGTTTTTTTTTCTTGTTACCTTTATATTTTAAAAATTTCAGACTTTAATATTAATACTCAATGAGTAATTTTTTTGTACAAAATGGCTACCCATTTTGGAAGCCACATGGTTATACCTTTCCTCTCCTATCTAGCTAAGTTTAATATTATCTAGATATTTTTTGTTTGATATGATTGTCTCTTATTTTTCAATACAAATCAGATATTTGTCCAGGTTGAATCCTCAAGTTGAATTATTAAATTGTATTTATTGAGCTGGACAGATATTTTCATGCTTGAGTTTTTTTTTGTTACTTTTTTTCACTTATACCGGTATAATTATTATAGCACAGTTCCTGGGAAGTACAGTTTCTTGGAGCACAGTTTCCTTGCATAAAAACAGTTCTGGGGATACAGTTCCTGGGAATAACAGTTCCTGGAAAGTCTGACTGTTCTCAAGGTCACAAGTTCCTGTTTGAAAAAAAAATTCTTCTGGGTCACAGTTCCAGTTCCTGTTAAACTGAAAAGTTTCTTAAATACCGTTTCTGCAGTAAATCCGTAGTACCTACATCCACAGCCACATCATAATTCAAACAAGTGTATTATTCTGCTAAGTATTTTTTTGGTTGTATTCGCTACTAACCCTTTTTTCATATAATGTGAATTCTAATACCGTAATTATATACATTTTTTTCACTCTGTTAGTTTTATTTATTATACAGAAACTTTAAGTTCTTTTTTTAAACAGGTTAAAAGTTAGCTGACCTTTAGATTCGATTTTCTTTCTAATTTTCTTTTAGGAAAAAAAATTAGTGGTGCCCTATAGTAGCTTTTTCTGTTTCTCTATTTTTGCCAATATTAATTTGTTTTTCTCAGGATTAATAAGGTAACAAAGCCCTGCGAACTAGCTTAGTTTACCTTCAAATTTAATTGGTTAGTTAGTTAATATTACCATCATTTTTTTCAACGACATCCAATCTAATTATTTCTTTCATTGGCGCTCAACGTCAATCAACAATACGGTTGCAATGCCTCAAAGGATAACATTGTAGTTCCTATTAAGATTTCACAATTTTTGAATAAAAATATCTATTGATTACCGAGTGATAGGCTGTTAGAAACATCTTGGACCACCCTATATACTATTCATAACTCCACCTCACCTGGAAGTTTGTACGCAATAATTCAATCCAGTCCATCTCAGTTGGCACCCTTTGCCCTACAAACAAGGAACTGATATTACGATGTCAAGATTTGAGTAAGAGGCGCTATGGAACTTGGAGATAAAGTAGACAAACTCCACTCCAAGTTGTTCTCGAGGTTTACAAAGTTAAACAGATCAAGGGCAGATACATTTTATTAAGAAAACATAATTTCATATAGCCATTGAATTTTGTTTGTCTTAATCCTGTAATTCGGAGCTGTCGTTAGTAGTGTAACGGGTGTCCGATTAAGAGAGGGAGCCTGCTGCATCTCAGAAACTATTTACCGTGCAGCTTAGAGAAAAAAATCTGTAGCACAAACTTGCATATGGAAACTGCTGCAAATTTTTCACTCCACCGCTGAAGGGCGTTGTTCACAATAAAAACATAAAAATATCATTTTCCTAATATATGTACTCCCAAGTAACACATTTCATTTACTAATAAAATAATACTAGATCGAAGCATATAATTCAGAAAAAATGATGAAGTTAAGCATATTCTAAGCATTATTTTATAGAATAATTTTAGCCTTCCTTGAAAGACGTCTTATCTTGCTCGAGACTAAATATTGCAACCAAGTAGCAATGATTGCTAGTAAGTCATGAAAAGTAGCCAAAAAATAGGGATAATGACTTTAAAAAATGCCAAAAAAATGGATAGCCAAATTGGAATTTAGTGTGGTCATAAAATGCCTTCAAGTGCATTACTATAAAGTTTTGTATTGGAATTAATTTGGACTTCAAATGGAAATTAATCCAAAAAAAACACAGTATTGCTAACCTTAATGTGATTGTGAATCTCAATTCAGTTGAAAGGTTTCATGATTTTCCAGAAATCATTATAGAACATGGAGAAAAAGATTGGAATGAAAATTAATGGAAAATTACAAAACTACGGAAATTTGGACGAATAGGTGCGTACTACAGGCGTGTACATAAAAGTAGTAATGCAGCTAAAAGTTACAACGAAATAACTATAGACACAGATCACCTTCCTGGTTCTTGGACCACGTCTCTCTATTGGCCTTGTCGTGGGACTTCTTCTTAATAGGCTAATACCACTACGTCCTGGTGGGAAATTTGTTGTTGCTGTTGTTCCCATCCCATGCCTCAGGAGCAACAAACAAAACTTTCTCTCCACTTTCTAAGGTCTCAATAACTTTAAAGGTGTTCATTTTTTATTACGAAATAATTATAAAATATGACCTATGAAACAATCTATTACTCAGAACATAACCTCACAATAATCTTCTTTTTCTCCAACTTTATGATTCTGAGAGCTTTCACAAAGCAATACAAACAGCTATCTAGTTTTTAATTCCATAAAGCTTCGTATTGGCATGGAAAAATGCTTATTAAATACAATAAAGACATGGCCGAACTGTTTGCTCACGATAATGGGCGATGTTGCCATAGTTTTTATATTTATATATTGATAGTTATATGATACTATTTTTATATATTATAGAATATGCAAATAATCTGGTCCTGAACATCATTTGTTTTCAAACTGGGATACAAATTCCAGAAAATCTGGGAAAGATAAATCAATTTAATCCATCACATGTGATATTATCAATCAATCCAACTAAAAATACTGGAAAAAACTTTAATTTCAATTGGATGTAGGTATTCAATTCATTGATAGGTATCAAAATTAAATATGACAACACCGTAATTAATAATGAAATAATTTAATTTATAAAGTATATTTTGCTCACAGTTATCACTGGCCCCTCTGTTTTCAGGAAGTATTTCATTCACATTCCACAGAAAAGTAAGGTTTGCAGAGATTTCAGATGGTTCACAATGATATTTTCCAGTTTCAAAAACAATAATAATTGTCATAATATATATATTGAAGGAAAGATCTGCCTTCACAGTTGACGATGTTTGTTTTTGTGAACACTTACATAACTGTTGGCATAAATTTCCAATATCAATCTAATATTTATCCAAAACAAAACTTCATTACATTCTCACGAGAAATGTTTAACTAAGCATGATCATTCAAAGCATTGAAAGCCATATTTGGACTAAACAATTGCTTCTTTATATCACTCTGACAGCCAATGTTGGCAATCAAATCTAATAAAATGCTCTTTCGATACCAATTTATGGCTATTTAGGCCTACAGGTTGAATTGCTAATGAACTTTCAAATCTACTTTAAGGCCAAACCGCGCGCTCTCTTTAGGCAGCGATTACATGATGCTACATGTGTCACTTGGGCTGTTATGGATACTATTCGAAATGCTTCAAGATAGTTACTTAATGTTATACCGGTCCCGAAATCGTTACACTGTAGAAGCTGTTCTGACAACTACAGGCCTATATATCACTTCTTAGTAACGTGACAAAAGTAATTGACAAAATAGACTGAAGAGTATTGTTTTTGGCTTGAAAATCATCCCGGAAGAGCGATTCGGCTCCAGAGCAGAACAGAGCTGTCCAGCACAGCTGCTAAGAGTTCGCAAGAAAAGGCTTCCGAGAGAAACATCCTCCAATCATTGTGTCGCTGAATATTATAAAACCCTTTGACTTGGTATTACTTCCAGGACTAAGTTTCAAGCTGACGGAACTTGAAATTCCGTGATATTCAGTATGACTCTTGAATTCTGTGATAGCAAGTACACTAAAATGTGTGTGGAAAATTCAATTTTCCGCTCGCCAAAAAAAAAATTATAATCAATAAATTTATGGTTCCAACACTTACTACGTGAAGTGGTTCCATAATCATTGAATAAAATCAATACAAAGCAAATAACAGAGCAGAAATATATCATACTATGTTATATTATATGGAGACAAAATGTCGATTCATCCGCTCGTTCATCTGTAAATGAAACGTTATTTGAAAAATAATTGTTCGTATTCTCTTTTTCCATCATCTCTCCACAGAACTCCATGCGTTTGATATTGTCGTCGAGAAATAGCAGCGATACCAATTCTTTTTTAAAATACGTCGCACTGTACTTTGATTTAAGTTTACTCCTTCAGCAACTTCCCTACGAGAACACTATTTTCAACTACCCCACAAACATCAACTCCTCTAATTATTCGTCACTCATTTGCCCTACAGCCACTTTAACGGAATTTTATCAGCTGTGGACTGTGAAGGCGCTGGTCGATTTTCGAAAGCAGCAGCGAATAAATTAAGTATTTCCCTGATCGAGTGACCTCCAAAATACCACGATAAAATTTGAATTTTTTCCTGAAAGGTGTACATTCCAATTTCTCTACAAATTTATTTTGGAAAGCTATGGGCTCCGGCAGTACTCTGATGCTCTGGATGTGTGACTATAATCAAGAACAACCCACAGTTGAGTCTACGGAGTGGTAGGAATTGTACTGTAATCGTGTTTTCAATCTGTTGAAGTTCAAAAGCAGTTCTGATACAATGCTTAAAATCCCCATGTTCCGTTTCTCATTGCATGTATCTGTATTACACAAATAGCATTTGCATCCTCGGGGAAGAATTAATAATTGATGTTTTGTTTCCAGGCTCTCTTAAAAAGTGATCAATTAATCTCAGCAGGGAAAAATTATGTTATGGGCAACAAAACAGCATGATCTCTAGTTGAGTACGTATAGTTAATAAATTTCTCAGCATGGCGTGTTTAATAGAGGAAAATTTATATTGGCGAAACAGTAGGTGGAGTATATCATGAACTTATTCGAGATTTTTATTACCAAAATTGTTGGAAGACTACACTTTCCAACAACGGAAAAGGGATAACAACCAAACTGAAAAGTAATTTCTTATAACTACTTGTAGTCCTTAAAATTATGAGTGCCAGTGCCAGTGCCAGTGATATTTCAGTTTTATACATATGTGTATGTATGTATCGTTATTTATATATGATTTCAGTTGCTACTATTTTTGGTAATGTATAATTTTCAAATTCTCACCCTTCCTTTTTGTAATTTGAAATCGTTAAGAAACCCCTTGTACGATTATTTATTTCACCTCGTTGTTTTTATATCCGGCTAGCCATTAGCGAGTTTTGGGATCAACCAAAAAAATAAATTTTTGTGTGTTTATAGTTATCAAGGATAACGGTATCGACTCATGATTTAAAAACAGTTTTTGGTACGTCAAACAAATGTGTACTTGATTAGTTTGGTTAAAGTTATAAGGTGTGTTCCTTTTGACCGAGATCTCAGCTCACTTCAGTTGAAGTGATCTGAGATAAAGTGATATGAGTAAGCACCATAAAGAACGAACTACTCAATTTAAACGCGCTATTTGTCGACGCATGCGTGAATAAGAGACATATAAACATATAAATTCGAATTAGCATCTAATAATATCTTCTGTGAGTTCCTTGTGGCATTACTTATTCTTTTTTCTCTTATTCTTTTGGGAATCAAACCACAATAATGTTTTTTATTTTTTATTTCGACGTTTCGGTAGCGTTCCAGCTACCGTTGTCAAGATTAACAAGTAATAAAATTAATAAAATAATTTTTGGTCCATATCTGACACAACGAAAAAATATACAATCAATAATATTTTGAAGTTTAAGACTACAAAACTTTGTTGTCAAATTTTATTAAGGTCCATTCATAGTAGATCACACCTCTGGTAAAATGTGAAATAAAACATTTCATTAGAAATGGAATCCAGTGAAGTGCACGTTTCAGGAACGGTTTTTATTGGGATAGCGCTTTTTTTTAGCTTATTTTGGAAATGTTGTTAATAAAACGCGTTTGTTGTTACTTTTTTGTGTATGATCATTTTTGTTTTCAAGACATGTATAACTCAGTTTGGTGATTTTGTGTATTGAAGTGTGTATCGATTAACAACTATTCCGATGATAAATCATAAGAAAACCTGGATAAAAACTTATGATGCTATCCTGATAACGCAGGTAATTGATTATTGGAAATTTCTCGTTCTAACATTGGTAACCAAATTTGACTACATTCGGCTGAAATACTAGCTACACATTTATCTGCATTTAGTTGTATTAAAGCACTTTCTTTGATTTTTCGTCTTTTATTATTGAGCTTTTTCAAAATTATTTTTGTTGAATCCCATTGAATTTTATGCCCCTCTTCCCAAGTATGTTTACAAATACCTGACTTAAAGAACTCCCTATCTTTGATGTATTTTTATGTTCACTTATTCGGACTTTCAATGGTCTAGATGTTTCACCTAAATAGAATTTGTCGCATTCACAAGATATCTGATATATGCAATTTTTTGAAGATTGTTCTTCATTTTTTGGTTCCGTTTTTGTTAAGATAGATCTCAAAGTATTGTTAGATTTAAAGCTGGTTCGAATATTAAATTGATTACCAATTTTCTTAATTCTTTCTGACAAACCCCTAACATACGGTATTGTCAAGTTTTTAAAAATTATGTTAGCTGAATTATTAATATTATTGTTATTATTATGGGGTATTAACAATGAGCCTTTCTCTATATATTCTTGATTTCTTTATTCACAAATTCTGCCGGGTAATTATTGGCATTTAAAACATTTTTCAGTAGAGTTTTCTCCTTTGTGAAATGGTTATCATTAGAACAAATGTTTCTGGCCCTATCGTATAAAGATTTTACTACCCCTTTTTTAACGCTTATAGCATGATTTGATTCAAAATCCAAATACCTATTAGTGTGTGTTGGCTTACGATAAACACTTGTTTCATACCCTGTAGGTGTTTTATTGATAAGAATATCCAAAAATGGTAAAAAATTGTTATTTTCAATTCCAATTTCAAATTTTATAGATTTCTTCTGTATGTTCCTTGTGGTATATTATTGATTTTATAGATTTTTCTCCTTCATTTATATTTATTAGAAAATCATTCAGAGATACCGTCATGAGTTACTAAAGCCAAAAGATAACTGCAACCGGTGCAAACAGCAGTGAGTAAAGTTGAAATATGATCCTCAAAATGGCGACCGCTACCTGAGCGCTCCGGTATCAAAGTAGGGGAAGTGTCGCGTTCATAAAAATTTTAAAGATCGCTACCTGAGCGCTCAGGGATCGGTGTCTTGATGAACGCACCCATTAACTGATTACAGGGGGTCGTAGGTAAATGATATTTTTACGTCGATAAAGCAATTAATAGTTAATTAAAATACAATATAAATACAAAACTACACAGAACCTAATGCAATACCGGCCATATTGACAAAAGTAAACAAATGGTATGACATCACACGTATCTTCGGTAGCGAGCGGAAATCCTTGGGTGGTGGTCTGAAAGTGCATTAAAATTTGAGTTTCATTTTAAAATTTCGAAGTAATTTCCAATGGAAACTGGTTTATTCCCTATTATTAGTTATTTTTGATATCAACTTTACTATTACAAATCAATATCCAATATGAAATATGCGTGTACTCTATTATCATTGCTCTGTAGTCGACGAGTGAAGCTACACTATTTTAACTTAAGTGTTTGTCAGTGATAGCAAAGATGTATTGTTCAGTGACTTTAGTTACTTCGATGAGGAAAAAATTCTATTTTCCAACCTTATCCTTCATATATTTCTAAAATTTGTTGATACTTCCAATGTATATCCCTATATCTCTAAAATAACTTCAAGTTTTAATCGTAGCTTTTTGAGATATCTAGTTGAAGAAAGTCACTTCCGTTTTTTTGGTATATATTTTCTCTTTCCTATTTAGATAACAAATGTGGAGTGATTTTGTAGTAGTAGAAACTAATCGTGAAGAAAGTTGTTGAGAACCATCGTAGAATGTACAAAAGGATAATGAAGTTCCGAATAGTCTCTTAAAACCCTCTAACGCTAGACCCTTTCTTAGACGGAGAATCAACGACGTACTAAAAATCGCCATAAAACAACCATTATTCCCATTCTCTTTTTGTGACCACAATGTTTCGATGAATATAATGCAGGAAGAAATATTGAGTAGAGGAGTACATATATTATAAAATTCAACAGTAGCATTTCTGACTAGTAGCCAATTTCGGAAAAAGGCTTCATTCTGGATCAAGTCAACAACACAAATAAGTAACATCAGTCTTGTATTCCACTTAATGAAATGAGTTTGGAATTATAAATAATTGTATTGGGGTCAATATGGAGGGATGAATGATCCACAAATTGATATCATGAGTATTCTATTGATCTGAAATTCTGTTTTATTTCCATAAATTAAATGGAAAAAGCGAAAGCAAAATAAAACCGGTTTTTTAATTTGAAGCAAAACTGGAAAATGCGTGTATTGAAACAACGTAAGTATTAAAATTATGATAGTATACTATAGTGAACCAGCTCCGATTATTTTCGAAAGTGATGTCAAAAAAACATCAATTTGTTAATTGTATTGTCATCTAATTTAGATCTAATTAACCCAGCAGTAGAAAAACATCAAAAAAGTCAGTGAGTTATTGAAGATTCATACTAGAATTGCCATTTTCATTAAACAAGTCCATTTCATCAGAAATAATATTAGAAAGTTTGTAGCCAACAGCATTTTCTCAGGAGAAATAATAATTTATTCCATAGTGAGGTTTCAATAACAAACCCACAAAGTAATTTGAATTGGTCAGACATAATGACGTATACCCGCGCATTTTAATCGAGCTTCTGATTGGCTGAAGCTTAGTAGGCAACCTATATACTTCAGGGACCTTGATAGCTGGCGTACATCGGATCAGGGTAGTGAATCTCTGAAGAAGGATAGGGGATCTTTGAAGGCGCGCACCCTGCCACATGGAAAGTCCCGTCAGTACTAAAATTTCTAATTCAATGAAAACTGTAACGTCGTTAGTGGTAGTTGCATATTCTTCGCTGACATCCTAACGTGTTATCTATGATCCTAACCTGACAACTGCCTGACGTGTATCGTGAGTTTGTCCAGTTTTCGTTTTTTTAAACTATTTTGTTTATTTGTATGAGTATTGAGTATTCGTAGTTGGTTTTCACTGTATATAGTGGGACTTTTATTTTAAGAGACAATGTCGAGAATATGTTTTGTGAAAGACTGTAATGTGAGGTGCACCCGGTAAGCTTTATCTTTATAAAAAACATGTTTGATTAAATGAAAAGTGACGGACGTAGTTATTGTTCCATACAGCTTTGAGCTTCCCAGCATTGTTGTTGAATTCATAACATTTATTTTTCTTCATGTTTGTCATTGAAATGTGTAAAAAAAACGTTTCATTTTTTGTAAACTTTTTTTATTCAATAAAATATGTGAACTTGATGATTATTGCTTTATTTTTCTCACTTCAGACATTATATGGTCCATTTTTTGACATTCCATCTATTTTACTTGACTATTTGATTGTTTTTATTGTAATATCAATCTAATGTTAAGTAACTTTAGATGAAATAGACAGACAGTGCTGGACTCATCCCCACGGAGATGCCTACCAACCAAACCCACCTCAAACTCTCCGTTACTCCTGCCTTGGAATCACTACAGCATACGTCAAGACGGGCGACGGTCCCTCACACACTCTCCATCATAGCAGCCCATTCGATCTTTTCCAAAAAGCAAAGGTCAATTAAGTATGTATTTCTTTTTTGTTGTTGTTGTTCTCGGCGACCATAACATTTTTCCGTTTTTATAATCACTTACAATGATTTATTGACTGGAAACCTACAAAACACCAAAAACAGTTCATGCAGGTGAGTTTTGAATCTTCTTTTTCATGAAATTTTGCCTCTATAACTGAGCTATTGCATGATCAATAGCTCTGTTGGCACTGATACCTGATAATTTACTTCAAATTTGGAAAAAAGCTACCCTTTGAAATAAATCATTTTCAACAGTCCTCTAACATTTGTGAACTTACAGAATAGACCCAATTGACTGCTACTGTGCAATGATTCTACTTCGCACAGCCTTCAAAATATTTCTTCTCGACTTCATTTTTATTTCCTAATTATTTATCGCATGGATACTTTTGTTGAAAAAAGTAATAATCAGCAGCTGTTTTTCGTCTTTTGTCTTTGAGAATTATTCATTATTACGAAGTTTTCGTTCAGCTCAAGATAAAGGTTTCAAAAGTATGCAGTGTAACTAAAAGCTCCACTCTCTTTGAAGTGGAAATACATACATATCTAGAAAGTATATTTAAATTGTTTATGTACAGGGAATTATAATTTATGTCAAATTGTTAATGCACTATGATACTCAGGAATAAAATTAACAAACTTTTTGCTTGATGTTAGAGATGCACCATGTTCTGGAATGCCAGTTGAAGTTGATGAAGACACTACGACATCAATTGATGCAAACCGGTTAGCATAATTTCGTGAAGTGGCTGCAAGATAAAATTAAATTTGATCGTTTATGTTAATTTAAAATGTTCAATATCAAATCTAGATATATTTATGGACTCTTGACTTTTTTTTAGGAAGGAATGTGTGCTGTCACTGTGACAAGTCCTCTAGTCGTCGAATTGATGATACATTATTAAATTGTACATATTATTATTGGCAACGAAACAACATTAACAGTAGAATGTCATGGAGTAGAAAGAATGAGTTGACTCAAGGCAAACCTGTTAAAATTTATTGATACGATTTCATCACCAGATATGGCTTTACCAGTTCCAATACGTGCACTAAGATTTCCTGATCACGTATTAAAACAGATAGTGGTGTATAATCCCGTAGGACAGCATTATATATGTATAAAAAAATATGTCTCCCGCAAAGGACAAATCTATTAAGAGGGTTAAATTGTTGATTGAAAAAAACGCTTACATACTGACCTATTGTAAATATTCTCTATCATGTAATCCGCGTGACATTTGTTGATACATGGAAAACAGCAGAATTCCGAATATATGAAAATTAACATCTCAATAAACGGAATATCAAATTCAATGCGGGTAGAATTGTACCATGTTCCATCACTCGGTATAGATAAATTCAGGTACATTCTGCAGTATCCGCGCTAGCTTTTTTTGCAGCAGTTTCCATTGAAAAAAAGGAATCACCAGTCATGGAACTGCTAACAGATGTGAAAACACAAATTAATAAACCCCTCATATCGTACGTCAATAAATTGCAGCAAATAGATCGATCTCCCCAAAAATATAGTCATACACTAGTGATATGGGAATTATTACTGATAATCTGATCAAAAATGGAGACATCGTAACAGGATTCTTCAGAATTCGAATTGTACGCCTATGATATGGAGTGATGGGGCTGGTATTTTTCCCCCACCAAATATAACACAACGTTATTATAGAAGTTTTCACTCGAATAAATTGATTGCCTGGAGCAGTGTAACAGTTCGTATTCAATAAGCACATTTTATTGATAAAATTACGTTTTCCGCAAATCGCTAGGAAATTTTGACATTCCTGTCAAAATTTCTTGGAGAAAAAGTCAGGACTTCCTTACTGTAAGGAAATGTCATTTCCTTACTGTAAGGAAATGATATTTCTGTACAGTTGTTAGTGTTCTACATAAATGATTGAAAACACATTGCTTATAAGGAATTAATTTATATTTTGAAAACATCAAGTCATTGCTGAATACATTTTTAAGATCAATTTGTTATATTTACAGTAATTTGACAGTTAGTACAATTATTGAACATTGGAGGAACACTCTTAGAACTATGAGAAACATTTTGGACAACATGCAGGGTGGTAGGGTCATTTTGTTGAATATTTTGTAGGTACTGTGAAAATTTTATTTGCCACCTCAACCTTATTGTTAAGCGATTCTTCGATATATCCTTCAGCAACGTTTGATGACTTCCATCCGCCATGCCTCTTTAAACTAGTTATGTCGGCACCAGAGTCAACCAATATTGTTGCAGAAGACCGACGAAAGCAGTGACCAGTATATTCTGTCGGATTTACCAAGTTCAAATAAGTAGCAACTATTTTGGGCATTTTTCTAAATTGATGAATTCCTACCACTTATCTACAACCCTTTCCGCTTTGATATTTAAAGAAAAATCGGTCACTGTTCATATTTTCTGGTCTTAACGAAACATACTTTCGATAAACATTCAAGTAGATCTGATTAATTACAAATGATCTTGGTTTGTTGGTCTTCGAATCAGGTATGCTGATTAAAAGCTTAGATTCTAAGTCTTCTATATCGTGTACAGTCATTCGGACTAACTCATCCATTCTACAGACCCCAGAAATACCAAATATTACAGCCACCTAAAAAATAAATAAAGCTATAATCTAAATAGAAATTAAAACCTTGTAAATTACCTTAATCATTAAATTTTCTTTATCTGGAGCTTCCTGGATAAATTTTTCAATTTCTTCCTTCGTTAAAATCTTAGATTTCTTTGCCCTATAACCTTGAGCTTGCCGTTTCAATAAAGAACGAAGTTTTGAGTATGTAGATATATCTACATTGTGTTTAAGTGCAATGGTTGACTTCAGCATTGAATAATTGGCCCATAATGTTGAAGATTTCATCTTTAAACAAAGGTCTAGGAAGTATGCCATTACAATATTTTCTGAGAAAGAACTCGTATTTTTACTCTTGCGATAATCCATAAAACGTCTGTATGCATTTTCGTACTTTTCTCTTGATTTCTTTGGCAATAATTCTAATGAAGCAGTATTCACTGCCTCAACCAGCTCTGGAGGAGTCCCAGGAATGGAAATTTTATCATCACTTATCATTTTACTTTCGAGAACACCAGCAATTAAATTTATAAGCGTCAAGTTTGACAATTCAACCTCAATACGTTTCCATAGTAACCCAAGTAATTTTATTAGGAATTTCAAAGCACCATTTATTTGGGAATAAAATTATCGCGTTTTTTTTTAAATCAATCAATATCTGTCGAATTTTAAACGATTTGCGGAAAAATAGTATGTTTACCTCGTAGGAAAAGCCACATTCCTGGACTCTGTGTTGCTAAGCAATCTTCACAGTCGTCCAGGAATGTTAAGCTTTTCCTGCCCGGTAAACAATGTACTATTTTCTAAAATCACATTGAAAAGTAAGCAGTAGAAGTGGAATTATTGTGTATTATTATCATCGACTTGTTACATCGTTGTTTTTGGAGGAAAGCTTTCGTACAAAATCTTATGCGACTTTCTGTTTATATTAACACTTAGACTGAATATTTAATTGGGATACCTTCCATGCCACCTTGAGAACAGGGTATTGATTAGTGAAATATGCCCACTCGTACTAGAAATCAATTTATACCGATCTAGGGACGATATTAGGCAGTACCTCGGGTATACATGGAAGACCGGAACGATTATTCCATAGATTACCAATGAAAAATGTAGATGCTCCACTTTTTATTCTCAATTAAGAAAAATAGTGCGTCCCAATACATTTCCATGCATCAGTGAGCTAGATCAGCTTACACTTTTTTTATCAATCAAAAACGTAAGCGCTATCAAGAATTTTATGAAAAGTGGTATAACACTTTTTAAATAAAGTTTTCTCATTTAGGTATTAAAAAAATACAAACAAATCAATTTTATAAAGATGTATATGATGATAAATAGAGTCTATTCAAAAAGAATAAAATAACAACCTTAGGTTCACAAGAAAGACTCAGAAATAGACTAGATGAACTATAAGTTCATAGCCCTTGAAACCAGAACTGGTTGAGCGAGGAAATTCATTTGAAACATAAAAATGTAGGTACATAAATTATTATCTATTTTCATCCTACCTCTTCCACCACAGAATAACTATTCTAAAAATGAATGATTATGGAGACAACACTCGGGCACAAATGGAAGTCTCTTGTTTATATCACGAAATTTGCTCCCTATATGGAACTATTAGCAAAATAGAAAAGCAGTGTCGCGAGCTCAGTCGTGTGAGACCAATAAATAAAGTAGCTACCAATGCATTGATTGATGCTACGAAATTGGATATTATGCTTGAGTCTCAGGAAAACCCACATAATTCTGGTTGAAAAGCAGTCTCACTGTTCAACGTTGGCCACACATCAATTTTTTCGAAGGAAAGTAGAATGCATCCCTATGAAATTATGAGAGCTCAAGAGCTCATGGAAGACGATTTTAATGGAAGAGCTTATTTTTGTGAATAAATGATGGCAAGGCTAGATAACAATGTGATCCAATTAGAAGATGAAAGATGAGAAATCACATTGTAGGTCCCTTTTTCATTGATGGCAACTTGGATGGAGATAAATATTGAAAGCAGCGCTAAAATAATGTCGTGCCAACGTTGACTAACTTATATCCTTTTCCAGCAAACCCACAAGTTTCAGCAAAATGAAGTACAGCCTCATCACCAAATCCATATAAAAATACAAATCGACGCGTCGAAGCATTTTGAGGCGCCCCCATTCATTCGTTATTGAATTTATTCCATTTGGCCGCTCCAAACTGTATATTATGGAATTTTCTAGCATGGACAGAATATAGGTTGCTATAGTTCTGCTAGATAACTAGATAATTTTGTTTTCTTCTGATGCGTAATGATTTTCGACTTGGTCGAAGCGATTACATATTTTTTGTGCTCTTTTTTTTATAACAGTAAATTCTCACCAACTGCTACGATCGAATATAAATGAGGACTCTTTTTTTTTGTTATTCGTCACTTATTTATAGATGACGAATTGATCTGGGTAGTTGCCTGGGGCAAACTTACAATCTGATCCACTGTTCACTCTATCGAACCTTCTCATCTCCACTAGAGGTAGTTAATTTTCTCTATTCACCACTATATATACTTTTCCAATATAAAGACTTATGGTTGCAGCAAAACTAGAATATTCATCCTGTGTTATCTGGGCAATTTTTCCTCTGGTAAACGGTACGGAGCTAGCGTGATTGAGGTGACAAGTAGTGTCAGTTGAGTGGTGTCAGTTACGCCACCAAACCATAACCTTCACTCCTAGCAAAAATTGCTCAATGTGACTGAATGAATTTCCACACATTTTGGATGAAAATTATGGAAGAATTGATGATCTGCCATTTTTGTGCTTTTGTAATACGCACCTCTTCCAAGAATCTGAAGAAAATGTTCATATTGTGCGAGGCGTGAAGTATGGGTCAAAAATATGGCCGAGGTCACAGCAAATGTACAACCAATATATTTTTCAAGTCAACAAGTTTCACGCCGAACTTAACAATTGGCTTATTTTTTTCCTTCTTTGATAACGTTCATGGCATTTTTGCTATATTTTCAATTGATTGCAACTATGATCGTGGCTAGAGGATGTCCGCAAGGGGGTGTTCTCTCGCCCACATTGTGGAACCTATTCATTGACGAGCTAATAACCCTTTTAAACGATTGGGTATGCCGATGATATCGTTGTCCTTGTTGTTGGAAGGCATATTACCGTTCTCAGGTACCTCATGCAAAGGGCTCTGAATAGGGAACATGGGTGATGTAACGAACACGGACTTGCAGTAAATCCTGCCAAGGCTGAGATAGTTGCTTTCACCAAAAAGAGAGGTATAAGACCTGAGGGTCTAAATCTTGATGGAGTACCACTGCCGGTGGTTGAACAGATGAAGTATCTAGGAGTGATCCTTGATAAATCACTGACATGGGAGGCTCATCTTGATATTCGCCTGAGCAAGGTGACAAACACGTATTGGGCCTGTAGGAGAGCCATTGGCCCGAGGTGGGGACTGACCCCCAAAACGATCATATGGTTCTATAGAGTGATTATGGTGCCTATGCTCACATATGCGGCTCTGGTCTGCTGGCCGAGGGTAACCTTGGTCACGGCTAGATCGAAACTGGCACGCCTTCAAAGGGTGGTCAGTTTGGGGACAACTGGCTGCAAGAGGACTACACCAACTGTTGCGATGGAAGTGATCCTTGGTCTTCGGCCTCTGCACCATGTGATCGAGGCTGAGGCGGGAAGGGCTTTCCTGCGCTTGAAACGGCTGGGATACGTGCGAAGAGTGTAGTAGTGCAGGCACGTCAAGAAGCTCCGGCTCCTGGAAGATATTCCAGTTCTGGCTCGAGCGGCTGATGAATGCCTGCGTGAGTACTACTTCGCTACCCCATACAGGGCCATGATCCGGGATAGAGAGTCCTGGGAAAAAAGGGAGGAGTACACAGCACACACACACCTAATGGGACCGTCTGGTACACAGATGGCTCATGCTCCGGTGATAGAGCAGGGGCTGCAATTTACTCCAGAAACCCAAGAACACAAGTTTGTGTACCATTGGGTGATGGTGTATCTGCATATCAGGCCGAGATATATGCTATCTTGGAATGTGCGCAGATAAACCTAGACAGAGGTTATGTGGATCGACGCATAACCATATACTCCGACAGTCAGGCAGCACTTAAAGCCATGAGTGGGTATACCAGCAATTAAGGACTTGCTAACGAATGTCGAGAACGACTTGAAAAAATATGCAAGGAGACGAAGAAGTGGCTAAGGAATCAGCATCTCGCTCATTGGAATGCTCTGCAGGGTCCTAGACAATCCAAACTTCTACTGAAGGGATGGACTGATGGACACGCTAGGATAGCTACTGAACTACCAAGGAGTAGGCTAAGGAAGATATCAGGACTCCTAACAGGGCACTGCTCTATGAGGAAACACCTCCACAACTTAGGAGTAGAGGAAAGTTCCCTATGTAGGGGTTGCGGCATGACTGACGAAACATCAGTCCATATTCTCTTAGATTGTCCACACTGGGTAGTACTACGCAGGCGAATCTTCGGAGTCCCTGTTATGGCCCCTGGAGACACAAGCAGACATCCACTGAAAAAGGTTGTGGCCTTTATAGAAGGGCTCGGCTTCATGGATGTCTAGGTAGCAGGAATGGCACAATGGGCCCGCCAGTGGCCTCAGTGCCGGAACCTTGGCTAGAGTTTATCCAGGACAAGGCTCGTCTGCAGATTTAGAAGTAGTAGTAGTAGTATGGGGGGTCAGGTCGCAAATATGATAATAAAATTATCGACAGTACTACTTTAATAATTTAATACCCCTTTTTGTCAACTTGAGACATCGTCTAATTAATTCAAAAGATCACATTTACCCATTTACAGTAATTCCACCTTCCACGAAATATTTATTATCACTTATACCCATAAAACTGTCGTAAATACCTACTGCACTGTTGTACCAATAAAATTTAACAAATTCCTACTGATTTGTTGAGAAACAAGCGAGACGCTCCTAGCTAGAAATTCGTAGTTAGAGTATGTTCCGAATGTACATAATTGCAAGGGTTCTCACATTATTATGAACAGGTAAAGTTTGCCAATAATTTATAGTGACAGTCAAACACCTGCTGCAATCGACAAGCTGCTCCCGCTTTTAATATAAACGGAAACTTAAGACCTGTCATGGTCCTTCCCTTTGGCAATGGGCAGAATGTTTTATGACAAAACACTGTATAGGGTCAGTACAATTCCAATTAATTATTTTTTCCACAAAATCAAGACAGGAACAATATAATATAGGATTGATATAGTTGTTTTCATGGAAATTCTGTTATTATCAAGATATTATCAAG
>CAJUYG010001497.1:58873-88773 GCA_910591675.1 Galerucella calmariensis
CCATAACGTCGATAAGCTTGAATTTTGGATTGCTCAATGCCATGAGGACTCTTATTCTTTCGTCGAAGGTTGTCTACAAGCATCTCAAACCAATTACATCGAATGTGAAATTTGAATTTGAACATATGAATTTACTTATATCTCAAAAAACCGTATTGAAAGTTTCTTATTGAGAATTGTGGAATAATTCTACAAAATGTAACTCTGGAAACTTAACAGCCGGGTTATTTTGAACTAGGTACGTTCCGGTATAATTGAGTAACTAAACACATTTCCATATTTTCTCTGACTATGACACGTTTTAATGTTAAATAAAGATCAACCGGATTAATATCATACGCAGTGACGCGTTCATCATAAAAAAAGTTTGACAGATTTTCGAAGACCTGTTATCTGCACCGAGAAAAAGATTTATTTGTGACAATTAAAATCTTATTATGTCAAAAAAATATGATTTTCCATATGGCCTAACTGATATTTAATGTGTCGTTAAGAAAGGATTTGTTTCAAGTTCGGAAAGTAATATTGCTGATGAATAAAAGTTCTTGGAGTAGATCTGATAGGTTTAATTGAGAAATGTGTACTACTAATTGAGAAATGTGTACTACATTTCGCTTGCTTGTTACTTCTCTACCTACTTGGATATAATTCATTTCCTTACCTTCAAAGATATCTCACAATTCTTGTAATCGCCATGAGTTTAACAATTCATTCATACTATTAATAAACTTATTTTTGTCCAGAGCACTTCAACCACATAAGTACTTCACAAAAACAAAATAATCAGTAAAATTGCAAAAACTGCTCTAATTTCACATGCAGACTGACGCCAAACGTATACCGGTGGTGACCGTTACTGAATAATAGGGTGAGCATTCTTTGTTTTAATTGCCACATAATTTGTAGGCTAATGTGATTTCTTACGGGTAAAGGAATATGTGATTTTTAGCAAATAAGTTTTTTTTTGTAACAATAAATGTACAATTAAACTGAAATACTTATTTTTTCGGTATGAAGTTGATCTTACTAATAATCTATAAGCTTATTTAAAAAATGTAGATTTCTGTCAAAACTTCCAAATGATTTACGATGAATATTTAATTTGTTGTTTTAAAGTGATGGAATATTATTCAAGATGTTAAGTTTTTTTCTGGGTATTGAGAACAATTTTTACCCAAATAGCATCGTTATATTTTATAACAAAATATTATATTGTGCTTCGTAAACTTTAATAGTTTCTGGAGAACAATTGTATGAAGGTGTGCATGGAAAAGAACAAATTTTTTCACATTAAAGAAATTACACTCAAATAAATCATTATTTTATATCAAAACTTTCCAATATTCTTACGTTAATATGGCTTCTTAATAATAAATAAGCTATGTTAGTTTTAAACTAAGGGGGGTCAAACAAATCAGTTTATTTGTCTATAAAAAACTCTTCTCTCGGTGTATGCACTGAGCCTGTGGTTGTTTTTGAACCTTGCATGCTACTTTTTACTAGCGATATGGTGAAATTTCCGCTGGAGATTTCCGTCTTCGTTCCATAATGAAACCATTGCGTGGTATTGTACCAATTTCAATGAAGCAGAGCTCGACCTCTTTTTAATGGCGCAGATCTGCAAATTTCCTACAAGACTTGATGATAATATCTTCAAGTGAATCAAATATTATTTCCCACTTCATAAAATACATCTCTCGCATTGTATTTGCAACGGTGACCACATTGCCTTCATAACTAGTTCTATGTAATTTTCACCATTTTCTTCCTTCATACCCCACGCCAAATCATTCAGGATTAAATTCAGTTGCTTGAACTTGCTCTGAATTTGAAGTTTCCGAAAGCTCGTATTTCTTTGCCTCGCAGAATTCTGTAAACTGCTTTCATATTCGAATGTGTTTTAATGGTATTGTACGGTACACTTTTCTCAATCGCCAGATAAGTGATAGAATCACCTCCAAAGCGACTCATTTTCACCACATAATCTGACTAGCGCTGTTTAACAAAAATATTACAAAATTTATTGACAATAAAATCAAAAAAAATATTGTTTTCTGGTCACCTATCACGAGACCATTATCACTCGATATCAAAGGTATTGTTGTTTTTGGTGACAGCTGTCAAGTTTTGCCGCGAGTCAACTCGAAAAAAGCTGTCATATAGTTTCTTCATTTAGACACCATTTTTTTATACAAAATTGCGCGTTTATGATTGTGGAAAGTAAGAAGAGAAATGGTCTTATTATTTCACTTTTTCAAATGAGCTGTTATGGTAAAATAATAGAGCTGATTATTGTACTAGTTATATTATGTGTTATTTCTATGTTCAGCTATTTTGAGTTATTATTATATAAGTTATATTCCTGGTTATTATTATACGCTTGAAGAGAAAAAATCTCAGAAATAACAAAAGAACGTACTTATTGAACTTCCAATATTATTTCGAAGTTGGTTTTCAATCCCGCGATAACACAAAAACTTAGTTTTTATGTTCCTGACTATGTCAAAGTTTAGTGTTTAAATACATTGGAATCAGTCTTTGTCAGGATAACAAGTGTAAATCTTGTGGGTTATTTAATGCAAGTTCAACCAAGTTTCTGGACGTGTTAAATTACATTTTTCGTCAAATTCTCCTTTTCTGAATATTGAAATTCCCCAGCAATCCAACGAGGCAGCTTCAACAACTTTCAGGAGATAGTTTTATAAAACCCAATTGTTACAATTAAGTTTCAGAAAGTTCTAAGTCGACATAAAATAATATCTTGGGTATAATTTGGCGCGTATAGCTGTGATTTTGGTCTATATGTAAATTGGGACTGAAGTTTGGCACCGGAATAACTAAGTGTACAGGGAATCATATTTAAATCCCAATAAAGAGCACGACTGACTATACAAAATGAGTTTTGAGGAAGAAACTTCTCAATTATCTTGAAAAACGGATTGAACGACTTTTATAACAAAAAATCAGTGTATCCTACAGCATAAATTTAAGTAAGATAACAATAAGTTAGTATATTCTAAGAAACAAAATGGAAATTATATTTTAAAAAACAGAACAAATAAACTACTCAACAAAAAATTAGTCTATAAATCAGCTGTAGATGTGTGATGTGATAATGAATTGGCAATTTTTGTAAATGCTTCTGCCAAATGCGAAATCGCTTGTGCCATTTCTTCAATAGCCAGAGCCATTTGTTTTGTACTCTGGCTGTATTTTTCAGCTGCACTGTCTAATTTGGTAGCATTACTGGAAATTATTCTTTTCTTCCTATTAGTTCTAAGAACATTCATGAAAAAAGTAATAAGGAATATATATTTCACAATATTTATGATGATTATACCTGTTTTTTTTGTCCCATTCAACTATTCCACTTGACTGGCTGTATAATCTTCCACAATTACATCAATGATTTTAGTTTGCTCTTCCTCTGCAAATGAAATGTTACCAGGAAGTGGTGATTCAACAAGGTGCACTTGTTCTACGATGGGCTCAGCATCATCTGGATAAACTTCCTGTGGAGTGCCAGGACAACCTATAACATGCACCCACTCAAAAACTGACATCAATCGATTTTCCAGCTCATTCAATTCCACACATGTGTATCCTTCACCAGCTGTTTACTGGATTGACTTTTTATTGCTCCGACATTTTCATTTGGTTTTTGATTTCCATTCATATAAAAACTAGAATATGAAAGGAAAATGTTCGATAAGACTATTGCTTTCAATTATACTCAAATATAGGTACACACTATATACTATTGGTTAGGAATTGATACTTACAGTTTTCCACTGTTTTTTTATTTTTTCTTGCTCAATTTTCCACAATGTTCAACATATTTGTTAGTTCTTCCCATTTATCACTAGCCTCTCCAACATTTAAAGGAAGAGATTTCCCAGTAATTAATATTTTATTTTTCTCTAAATAATTAATCAACAGCTCCATTTGTGCCTTACTTGTCTCACGACTACGCGACATTTTTTGAATAAAATAGACGAAAACAAAATGAAATATAACAAATAAATAAAAATATTTCTGGAATTTATAGGTTAAAATCAAAAATAAATCTTCTCTTTTCTCATGAAGAGCCAAATACAGTGTTGCGTTGCCGGTAGTTAAATTCATGCTTCTGGTAATAACATTGCTATCGACAAAACTTTAAACCATTCTTACTATGAACGCAGAAACAGAATACCCAATTTCCTTACCATATTGCTGTATGTTATAACCATAACAATATTGTTTATACAACAATGTTTTTAGCAATATGCAAACAGAATCGACCTGAATAAGTGTCCAAAAGTTGGTATTTAATCAAAAATTAATAAGTTGACATATAAACCAATTCCCCCACTAAAGGACAATCCTTGAAAGTGGATATGAATTTTGTTTACTATTTATTACCATTATTATTAATTAAAATGAAGCCAATACTACTTAATGAAAATATTACCAGTGAAAGTTCATCACTATACACTCATAAGAAATCCAAGAAAAAAAATAATAACATTTAATACATTAACGTAGAGGATAACAATAATCTTTCATTCAAAACAACTAGAACACATAGTATACATTTGTAGCATCGACATATTGGTAAATTTGGATTCTAGGTATATGATGAATCCATTTTTTTAATCTGGATTTTTAATATATTTCAATGAATGAATTGCTGTTAATTCAGACGGAATAATATTATAGAATTTTGGGCCAAGGAATACAAAGGAGCGAATCAGAGTATTTTTCCGCGGTCGCGGTATTGTATAATTGGATTTGTTTCTAGTTTCATAGTTATGATCAGATGTTTTGAGTTCACATTTCAACTTGTGATGTCGAATAACTGTTAATAAGAAATATAATTGTCTTATGTCAAATGTTTGGGTTTCTAAGTAGAGTTGGTTAGAAGGGTAAGTACGGGGTTTTTTATATATTAATTTTAAAACTCTTTTCTGTATTTTTTCTAATTTTTCATTGTAAGTTTTAGCAGCAGCCCACCAAGCTACAATTCCGTATCGCAAATACTCCGCCGGAGTTGAAATAATACATATAGATGGCTATGACTGCTATAAGGGCATCTTTGACGTTCCAATACATTAGTATTGTTGGCGTTTATTGGAAGTCACAGTGAATCGAAAAGAGCGAAGAAGGAAAATTTCCATGGTACTAGGATATGGTGATATGGTGATATGCGAAGAAATCAACAAGAAACGTGCATTGTCTTTAATTATTAAACCAATAAAAAAAGTAGTTGAATAGTGAGAGAGTTCAACGAAATTATTTCAGTACAAGATTCATCCAAATCAGGGTGCAGAAAAATCGCATCAACTGGAAACAAATCTTTAAGTGTTTGTGTTTACAATTCACACTCTGCTAGTAGCAGCTCTTATAGGTCTAACAAACAATTGGAGAAGGTGACTAAGAGCTGTTCACGTGCTTTATTATTGCAAAATGCATATGATCATGCATATGAATCACCTTCTCCAATTGTTTGCTAGACTTATAGTGACTGAATTTCGTTCGTTTATTACCGGGCGTGACGCCTAGTCTTACCTTCCCCTTGCCCCTCAAGCACATACCGAGCTTCAAGCCACGGACATTAAATATTTGATATTTGTCCGGTTTGACGTTTATTTAAAGGTTAAGATTGTGCCGATTACGATGTAATACGATTTAAACCCTACTAAAAATATCCAAATATGCAAAATTTTATTATATTATATCAAAAACATTATAATTGAAAGCTGCTCTTCTAACAACACAATAAATTCATTGGAATTGGCACATGTCAGGTGGTTTTAAAGATCCTAAAAAATCGTGTTCGATTTGCTCAAAAGTCGTGACGACTGAGGCGTCACGCACAAGCGCTTGAAGCCCAAATAAACGAAAGCAACATATGTCTCAAACTCTGAATGATTTGCGGGAAAACGTACTATACACACTACTCGGAAGTTTCCGTCAAATTTCATTGGACTGAAATCCTCATACAGAGAAATGCCCCAATTATCTCGGATAGAGATCGCACGATTTTCATAGATTTTGGTGTTTTATAGGTTTTGGATGCGACCGATATAATAGTGGTATTAACATTGTTGTCATATCTTTTCTTTTCCAGAAATGATAATGAGCTCTGTTATTTTAAGTGAATCACTCTGTATATTTCTTGTCTTCAGAAATTCTTAGGTACTGAATATTTCTGATGTAATATTTTCTATACATCAATGCCATAGTTTCGAATTCATAGATACATTTACATGAGCTTCGCCGAAGATAAAATGATAGATCAAGATGGCTATAATTCCTATATGTATCCTTATATCCTTATATGTATATGGCTTATTATATGTTAATAGCCTTTTAATGTCCTCTTCGGTCATTTGGAATACGCAGTATGATGTCCATATAAATAGATCATCCGTCGTTGAAAATAAGTTCATCCGATTTGCAATGAAGAAATGTTTTCCAGGTTGTACAGATTAACAAATTGTTTTACAAAACCTTGACGTATGAAGAAGAGGCGAATAGTTGCCGATGTAAAATTTATATTTAAATGTCCTCACCTATTGTGAGCTCTTTATCATTTTTGGTACCAACATATAATACAAAAAATGAACATACTTTCAGAACGAACCAAGCAAATACCAATTATTATCTATCTTAATTCTTTTTTCTTCTCCTCTGAGAACTTCTGACAAGCTTATTTGGGTCATTATTAATGATAGCATGCTTTTAGAGTTTCAAAATGTTCCTTCTTTTTTTCTTCTGATATTTAATAATACTGTAGTTTGACAATATCTGTTTTACTCTCAATGTTCAATTAACGTGTTTTATAACAAATATTGGGAATAGTGCCCTGAGCTTGTCCTGTTTGTAATCCAATTATGTGTCTAAATGAATAAATAAAAGTTTACTGTCAGTAAATTGTTGAAAAATTTAACGGAACTAATGCAGTAAAATATTCATCCAAATCATGGCTTAGAAATTATAATTAGTCCAAAGGATTTATTTCGGGTGATCGCGGGAGCCATTTGATAAACCACCATCTTATTGCAAACAAATATTGTTGTTT
Source organism: Galerucella calmariensis (assembly GCA_910591675.1). Classification (NCBI taxonomy): domain Eukaryota; kingdom Metazoa; phylum Arthropoda; class Insecta; order Coleoptera; family Chrysomelidae; genus Galerucella; species Galerucella calmariensis. The sequence continues at coordinate 65,940 of CAJUYG010001497.1, forward strand.
GGAATATTGTTATTGTCCTAGAGTTTCGCCTACATTGAAATGCAATTGAAAAGACTCACTTGGATTTGGAAATAAATAGGCTAGCTCCAGTATAATAAGTGCATTGTTTACCGAGTATGGAAAGCCTAACATTCCTGGAATGTGGCTTTTCCTACGAAATAAGCATACTTTTTCCGCAAATCATTTGAAACTTGAGGGATATTGATTAATCTGGAAAAAACACGGATAGTTTAATTCAGAAAAAAATGTTGCCTTGAAACTGTTAGTACAATTATTGAACATTTCCAAAGACTAAGCGTTTGCATTTGTAGTGATATTTTGGATAAAGAGTTCTAGAACGAAAGAATAATACTTTAATGGAGCCAAAGATTACTGATGATTATTGGAATTCACAGACACAAATGATTTTGTAAATAATCGCCCTATATTTTATATGATTATCGAAATACTGAACTTCTATTTTTATCAAGCATTTCCCAAACTTGAGGTTATTAGTCTTCGAAATATTTTCACTAAGTATCAATCAGGTATATGAGTGTTAACAAGATGTTAGGCAAATAAGACCTTCTCCATTTTACGCGTTCTTTCTCATTTTGCGATAAGTAGGTATAATTTCTTGTAAGCTTTCAACTGTGAACTCACAGCTAGTTACTCCTTTGCATGAGAAAATGATAATATATCAAAAGCTGATCAATATCAGTCTCTTGAATGAAAGTTTCTGTTTGTTTGACATATATATTGACAGTATTACATTCTGGATATTTGAGTTCATATATTTCAGGAACTTTCAATAAGGATATTTTGGTTGCTCCATTCAACAATGTCTCAATTACATTGCACTTTGTTTAGGAAGAAATGGTTGTATTTGTTACTGACGATATTATTCTTGAGACATTTGGAATATTACAAGCAATGGACATCCGTTGAATGTTTTTGTTTGTTTGTTTTGTTTGTTTGGAAGTTTAATATGGGGTGTTGCATTTAAGGAAACATAAATTTATCCCGGTACTGACCTATTAAACACCATGTAACTTTGTTAATTTTTTTGAAATATGAAGCTTGAAGCTGTTGACGATTTATATGATCAGCTTTCCATGTTAACAGACCTATTGCGCTAATCAATTAAACAGCATAAATAAACTGCATTAACGGAATCTGTTTGAAAAAAATTGAAATTACTCACCAAAAAACGTCCAGTTGAAAGACTAGAGCTCACTGCTAGAACTTACCTAAAACAAAATAAAATTATTAAGCAATAGCTGTTAACGTAACAAAATCGATCATCAAACAGATTAGATGAATACCCACTTGTACTGACAACACACTTTGTTCACAACCAACATTTAAGTCGATTCTTTCATCCCAAAACAAGGATAGCAATGCAAATCGCAAAGGTCTCAAACTCCGATATTAGTGCATTGCTGTGTGAGGACTTACATTTTTAAAAACATCAATCCCAGATTCATTTATTTGTATATATGTTACACATTGTTAATTCTTCCTTTAAAATGATTAAATGATACTTATCCATCCATACTGGTAATTTCAGAATAGTGTTAAACAGTATAATTGTTCAGAACTTGCTGCTAACCTTTTAAAGGCTATATAATGAAGATCACTTTATTTTTTGCAAAGTATCACCTAATATTATTTAACTAATAGATAGAATATCCTCAATCGATCTACACTGCAATTTCTGCACAATATTGAATACAACATAACATATTGAATGAAAATGAAAACAAAATGCTGTAGCGGTTTTGTCACATTAACTAGAAAATGTAGAATTACATGAACCTCAAATTGACATTCGGTTTTTTATTCATTCACTTATGTATTGATGGAATGATATTGTCAAATATTCAATGAATCGGTTCCCATATATGTTTTTATAATAAGTATTATAGGACATATATTTTGAAGAACGAACGAAATTCATCCAAATAAGCATGCAGCAGAGTATAATGTTATGTTCTTTTGTCCACGACCACCTAATATTGAGTCAATATTTTACCTCCTAACTAAAGGTATATGGTACCCATATATCAACTGTCGTGAATTATGGTTCATAATACACGACTAGAGATGGGGGTACAATATGAAATAAACTATTAAATCTGTGTATTTTGTTCAGGAAATTTGTTTCTGACATATATCGTATCGATAAAATATTGTAATTTTTAGTATTGATACTTTTCATAACGATATTTTCTAATATTAAATATTTTAAAACAATATATTTATAACGGTACGTTGTATTGATACTTTCTACAGTATCGCCCATCTCTATATATGTCAAATTATTTGAAGTAGATGCCACAACATTTTGAGGTTAGTAATATGCCAAATCGCTACTGACTTTTATTTATTAATAAATAAATTAAGTGTCGTGGACAAAGTATAGTATTCTACTCGCAATTTATGGCCATAATTCACTTGGCTGACTTGCGCCCCTCGCCTGCGGCTCGTGACGCAAGCGTCACCCATCGTGAATTATGGCTATCATAAATTGCTCGTTTAATAATATACTATTTTCTACTCTCACACTAGTAAATTCCATATTACCCACTATTTGGTTACTAAGTAAATAGATCATTACGGATACTGACACGTAATGACTAGCACGTAATAAAAAAAATTACGCTTCAGTCCTAGAAAAACAACAATTTATCACCCAAGCCTAGTCAGTCAATGGTTTCGAGTAACCATGGAAACGAGTTAGTAGGGGTAGTTTTGACGTTTAATAATTAATAAGACTCGCTGTCACTAGCTGTTAGTGTGAATGTACTTGTTATTCATGCGTTTTATTTTTATTAATGAAGTTGTTCGTAGAAAAAGTATAGTTACAACTAGAGTTGTAAGCTTATTACATGCTTATAGAATTACCATCTTTTCTATTCGCATGTAATAAGCAACTTACAACTCTTGTTATGTAATATACTATTACCTACGACCCCCCTTGTAATCAGCCAATAACACACAGTCGGTATCAATGTAATGATGTCTATTACGCACTGTAAAAAAAACGCACAGCTGTAAAGTGAATCGCACTGCTTCCCTAGCAACATCTTAGCAACTGTCAATAGACGTCGCCATTTTATACAAAATTTACTATTTGAAAACATTCGATATGGCCACGTTTAACCATAAAAAGCCCAAAGGGCTAAGTATATGTATTGATTATAATTGAAAAATGGACTTTTGATTATCAACAATTTATTAATATTGATTAAACGTTAGTTCTTTAATGTGCTTCTTTCATTGGTAATAGAGTAATAGAGATGGAGTTTACCAAGCACCTCTAATTTTGTAACTGTTATTTCTTATGCTTCTTATGAATACAGGTACAAGTAGGACGAAGGTAAAGTATAGTACGAAACTCGTGTTGTGAAGCATGTTCCGCACTCACGGAATTACGCACGATCTGTATCTGTAGAGTGGGGAGGGTGAGTGTGTAGGCTCACAGCACTTAGGCCACATGTGACCCATAATTACGCACGATGCGGCATCGTGCGTTACTTTCCCATTCGTGCGTAAATGCTTCTTACCACACACGTTACGTAATATACTATTAATAATATTCTGCAGTCCATGGCCTGGAAATTTTTCAACATATTTTCAACTAACTTTTGGTAGATTTCAGCTTTATTATTTCCTAAAAATCCAAAAACTACAGCTTTGAAACTGTTCCAACTTACTTTTTGCATTCTCGGAAATCCGTATCATCAGTATAAGAATAACAAAAGCAAACTTCATATTAAAAAATAGTTATTTATTGTACGAGACGATAACATTGTACTTTATGTTTGAGAGTGTTCTTAAGGCCGAGATGTCAGTAGAGAGGCTATATAATTACGCTTGAGAAGATGATACAATTTTATCGTCGTGATTAATGCATTATTCTTTTTCATTAGTAAGACTTATCCAGGTGAGAAATAAAATTCCGAGTCTACCACCATACTGAAAAACCTGAGTGGGGGATACAAACCAAAAAGTCTGAAGTGACCCATTCCTGCTTTGGAGCATAGACAACCCGTGCGCAATCGTAACAAGGCGAATAACGCAATCTCTTTGACGTACAAGTCCATTGGTGCTGTTCTCATGGCTCCTGTGATGCTTAAACAAGACATTTGCTGTATTTAATACATCCTTGATAGCCATTGATTGTAGAAACTTAGTCTCCATATGCAATTGGTCCGTACGTCAACATGGTTCTTATGATTACATGTATATCCAGGTGACCACACGAGGTGAAAAAGAACCTACGTGCGAACCACTGTGCCCCGACAATGATCCTTAGCCAGTATTTTGTATTTTCAAAAATTAAAAAAAATTATATAGGGTGTGTCATGTGACAGTGGCCAATACCATCTCTCTCTCTCATTTTAAATGCAGCCCACGTATTTTATTGATTTTTTTTATTCACAGAAAATTCATGTAGGTTCACATACCTTACACATATCTATCATATCATATCATATTTATATCTATCAACTTTTTCGGAAATATTATTTCCAGATTTATCACAGAAATTAACATTGAAAAAAGAAACTTATTTCAGTTCACAAGTTACATTAAAAACCCAATAAGGTAATACTGATTATTTATTAATAATAGGTTAAAAAGTGGCAGGTACAAAGTGGCAGGTACAAAGTGCTAGGAAAGATACAGTGTATCAGCAATAATTACATTTTTTTTAATGTAAAATTTAGGATATCTGCAGTAATTCGGTTTACAATTGGTTACAGAAAATCATTTAAGAACGTGGTTCATGAAAAAAATATCCTGTATTTTACTATTAAAAAAACAAAAGAAGCAATAAAGAAATGTAATATGATACGATATGATATTATTAAGGAAATCTTATTTATTTCCATTCATCAAATAAATCAAAGAAACAATATCTAAATAACATAAAAACTCAATTTTATTTTATTACTTATTTCAATCACAGAAGGCGATAAAAAAATGTAATGAAAAATGTAATCCGGAAATATTATATTCTAGATTGGTAATTAGATTGAATTAATTAATTAATTAAATATACATATTTTAAAGACTTCAACTATATATGTATATAAAAAACTAGAAAAACTATACCAAAGAACAAGATAAAAAAAACAATATCGCTGTATGTGTCTGGCGCTTAACACTAGGAGGGAAAAATATAAAAGCAAGAATCAGAAATGAAAATCATATACGTAAATGCAACTTACCATTCACATTAAATAAACATTAAATAAACTTTAGAAAAAAAAGTTTGAGGTAAACCTCTCACAATAAATTGAAATTTTCAACCTTATCGGTTCATGGTTCACAGGAGAAAGAAAGCTTATTCTTACTACTGGCTATTAAATTGAACCATGCGAAGAGCAATCGACATACGTTGCATATCCCTTTCTTGTTCACATGCTATGCTTCGAAAAAGAATTTACATATTGGTAGTGTGTTCTTAATTTCTCTCTATAGGAGAGAAGAATTGAAATATTTGACCAATATCCGTGTATACTGATCCTCACCAACGGAGATTTTCCGTCGCATATTAATTTTAAAATTTTGCCTTTCAGCGGTGATCGATGCTACAGGTTCTCGACGAGAATCACATGTAAGAAAAAAGAACTGGCTACTCGCCGTCCGGTAGATATTCAAATATTCCAATGATAGTGGCCAAATATAACATCTACGTAGAAAGTGCTCAAAATGGTCAACGTGAACGTCTTATCAACATGCTAATCTGGTATAGACATGTCTTCCAACGTTATTCAACACCTCAGGCGTGACTAATCTAATCGCAAGCGTGATTCGTATTCCCAAATAATCCAAGTTGAGGTATTTAGCATATTTCAGCATATCTCCACAAAAAGTATTCCAATGGTGTCAGATCAGGATCTAGTGATTACAATTCCATCGATCTGGGCCTCTCTATCCACCGATTGAGAAAAAAATTGGTTCAAATACTGCCGGACATTGACTTGGTAATGGGGCGGTGATCCATCTTGCTGACACCAAATTTTATCGGCAGAAATTTGTGGGTTTTCTAGATTGGTATTTGAATTTGTTAAAGTTGGCCCGACATTATTTTGGAGTAGCTCTGAATATTCACCTCTATTCAAGCTGCCATAAATGGAGAAGGGACCTTCAAGTCACGTTTTAGACGTACCGGATTAATATTTGAAAAAAATTACATTCGATATTGTATGCTGGAAGGGATTTAAAACGCTATAAAATAACACTTATCACACCTATACAAGATGTCTATTTTTGTGAAGTACCCAAGTAACAATAAGCATCGAAGTAGATTTAAAATCGACTTTTGTGTCACTCTTGAAGCTAATAGGCAATTAAAACCGTCCACTAAAGCTTCTGCATGTATCAATCATTACGTAATCGCTGCCTAAAGGGAACGCGCGGTTTGGCCTTAAAGAAGATTTGAAAGCTTATTAGCAATTCAACATGTAGTACTAAATAGCCATAAATTGGCACCAAAAGAGCATTTTATTAGATTTTATTGCCAACATTGGCTGTCAGAATGATATAAAGAAGCAGTCGTTTAGTCCAGATATGGCTTTCAACGCTTTGATTGATCATGCGCAGTTAAACATTTCTCGTGAGAATGTAATGAAGTTTTGTTTTGGATAAATATTAGATTGATATTGGAAATTTATGCCAACAGTTATGTAAGTGTTCACAAAAACAAACATCGTCAACTGTGATGGCAGATCTTTCCTTCAATATATATTATGACAATTATTATTGTTTTTGAAACTGGAAAATATCATTGTGAACCATTAGAAATCTCTGCAAACCTTAATTTTCTGTAAAATGTGAATGAAATATTTCCTGGAAACAGAGGGGCCAGTGATAGCTGTGAGCAAAATATACTTTATAAATTAAATTATTTCATTATGAATTACGGTGTTGTCATATTCAATTTTGATACCTATCAATGAATTATATACATCCAATTGAAATTAAAGTTTCCTATAGTATTTTTAGTTGGATTGATTGATAATATTATATGTGATGGATTAAATTGATTTATCTTTCCCAGATTTTCTGAAATTTGTATCCCAGTTTGAAAACAAATGATGTTCTGAACCAGATTATTTGCATATTCTATATATAAAAATAGTATCATATACCTATCAATATATAAATATAGAAACTATGGCAACATTGCTCATTATCGTGTTCGGCCATGTCTTTTTTGTATTTAATAAGCATTTTTCTATGCCAATACGAAGCTTTATGGAATTAAAAACTAGATACAACTAACACGTATCACACCCTATTTTTCCATTTCCACTGAACTAGCGTTGAAGGTTTTGTCAATGTGAGAATGTGAGTAAGTATAGCATTGTACAATATGAAGCTTCCACAAAATAATTTGATCTTGAAAGCAATCCACACAATAGCTGATGGAGGATAATGCAAGCAAAGAAAAGAAAAGAGAACAAAAATAAAGATAGTAAGGTACAAAGTGAGTTGGTAAGGAAAGGGGACTTGTACTGCAGACTCTCAAAGGAAAAAAGGGTAGACTATGCACCAAACAACATTTAATTTGTTGATAAACATTCCCAAGCTATTGTCGGAAATAGGATGGCTATTTACAGGGAAAAGATTCTTGACTTCATTACGTGTACTTACTTCAGAAGTTTTGCTTTGGAGCTTTAGAATTTTCTGCGATATAATAAGATGGCTTGGGAGAGAAGTGAACAGGTAACTTTGTTTGCCATACGGGGGATCAAGAAAGTGGAATATTCAGGAAGTATTCTAAAATGTATATAATTATCCATCCGATTATTGGCAAAGATTAAAGTTTTTTCATGGAAAACTATTGAAAAGCATCTGGTTTTAGGTGCGTAGCATCCAACTGTCAAAATTTACTTTCAACCAATGATATTCATAAAATGTTGCGGAACTTTTCACAAGGAAGTGTAGCGCTGGCGCAATTGGCATTTGATTCAGTTCTGCCAAATACTCCTACTCTACAAAACTTCCATACACCATTCTAAGTACTGTAGCAAATCCAGCGTCTCCACTTATCGTTATTGAGCCGAATGCGAGTCTTCAATGCTTGGAGGAAACCTGCTGACAAAACGCAGTGAGCTTTGAGGAAAGGGAGAAAAATTATGGAAGTTGATATTCATACTGAAAGATCTTTTTAATGTACGATCTTTTCGATTCAGTAACAGTCTGTGTCAAGTACATAAAGGAACGATTTGACGTTGTTTTGCTTTCATTCTTTCTTATAATGGAGAATATCAAAAGATACCTTTTAACGCAAAACATCCACGTCAAGCTACGTTCAAATTATGTCACCTGGAAGTGTGCGCTGTAGAGCACATCTCATGCCAGCTGGTGCAAATGCCTGGTCAATGTGCAAATGTGTAGTAGGTGATGAGAAGGTGGAAAGTAACTTCATGAAAGTTTCGAAGCTAATTGGCCTAATAAAAAATATCGTTTTAAAAGGTGTAATCCAGATTCAGTAAACAACAATAGATCTGGAAAGATTGTTAAAGGCTAATCAGCTACCTCATCAAATCTTAACTAACCCAATACACGATAACAACATAATTTGCGACCTCCTCGCTTGCAGCATTAGCACATATTTCCATAGTTCATAGTTCGATCAATCCGTACCATATAGTGAACATTTACACAAAGATTGTGTTGTTATACTCCTCAAAAGCTAGTGAAATACAGGGTGACATATCAACGGTATTGACCAAACTGAATTTAGACAATATTCTAATTGAAATAATCATAGTTCCATGTACATCCATTGATTCTTCACTTATTTCAATTGCAGCTATTCGTTTGTATTGCTATTGTATTGTATGTATGTATGTATGTATTGTATTGTTGTTACGGGGTGGTATTCGACGTGGATCGGCCTCTCAACTGATGGTGTTGCTGGTCACTCGGTGGGTCATCTTACAGGAATAAAACAACTACCTGTAGCACTGGGATACGTTCTATTTATTACTTAAACTCACTACTATACATTATACTACTTATTACTTATGAATTGTGGTATTCATATTCCAGCATTCACATTAACATTAACACTAATATTAATAGTTCTTAAAACAATAGCGTTTGCATATTTATACGACAAGTCAAGTTCGTCATAAGTAGATATAAATAATACTGTTTATATTTATTCCACGCTCTGAACTTGACTTCGTACGTGCGACCTTCCTACTTCTATTTATGTAATGATTTAACGTTCTTATGATTTATTGAAATTAGCTTCAAGGGAATTTATGTCTTTTATTTAAATATTATTAACTTATTATAATGACCAAAAGGCATCACACCTTCCCATTTTACGAGAAGAATAAATTCCGTTGAACTTCCTTTCCCCCTAATGAAATGAATTTACAAATCTCCTAATAATAGATGATAAATGATTATTGAATAATGTCATTAACCTACGGTTACATAATATATTTATAAATTGATGGATGTCCATTGTCTTTAAAAATTGTCTACGATAACTTAGTTGTTTGTCATGTTTATTTATTGATTATTGATTCTTACACTTTCACAATTTTTAATTCGTTTTACAGTAAGGATATAGTCTGTTTTTGTGTATTTCTTTCATCACACCTGATTCTAATTTGATTTTACAGTTAACCTTACTCACCTTTGTGACTGTAAATGAACCTATATATTGAGATTGAGATTTGGTTCTATTTTCCCCTTTTCACTGAAACTGAATCCCCTATTCTAAAATCAACTGGACTAGCTACCTTACTATTTTGACTTTGTCTACTCAGCTTATATTTGATTACATATTTCTCTGCTCTCTGATGAGCTACCTGAAGTTTATATTTTAACTCATTCTGATATTCATCAATATGATAGCATGGCTCAATGTCGTTCGTGAGATTCTCGGGTAAGTTAGCACGTCTACCAAACAATAATTCAAATGGCGTATACCGCCAGTATTATAACAATGAGCAAATAATTTGCACCATTCGTCCCAGTCATCCTTACTTTCATTTATAAATTGTCTAACATACTCATTAAGCGTTCTATGTAATTTCTCACCACCTCCTATAGATTGATGATGATATGCTCTTGAATAATAATAACTAATATTTAACATTTTAGTTAAAGCATTGAATATTTAATTTTTATATTCTGTGCCTAAATCTGTCCTAATCTGTTTCATCCAACCGTAATTTGGTATGAAATTTTCAAAAGTTCCACGAGCTATCGTTTTCGCTTCTTTGTTTTCAACCGGAATTATTACTGCATATTTCGTTAATTCACATAACATTGTGATGCAATAACGGTTACCATTTTTTACTTTGTGGAAAAGGACCGACCGTATCTATATATGTTATATCCCATGGTTTTACTGCTGTATCCGTTAATACAAATTCTTCTTTGTGATTATTCTTTGCCTTATTGACTTGACACTTGTGACATTGCTCAATATATTTTCTTACATCTTTTTTGATAACCTATGGATCAGTTGTCTGGTGGCCCAGGATACTGTAGATTGGAGCGCAGAGGCAGCTAAGTGGTATTCAAAGGCAGGCCTGCCTAAGTATCACGGGGGCCATGAAAAATAAACCTACCACCACTACATATCCTCATACAAGGAAACGCAAGATCTGTTAGTCACAGATTATTACAGGGACCTTCTACAATAAACCAAGAACACGGTAAGGTCTACAAATACTGGGAATACCAACGGATCAGATTGCCCCACAATATAGCTTTAAAAACGACTATACAGTTTACATTCCAGAGAGAAAGGACTGGGAAGCAGGGCTTCTTATAACAGCGAATCTCAACTGGTACACTGATGGCTCGAAAACAGACTCCGGAGTAGGAGCCGAAATATTTGGGGTACAAGAGAAGATCACGATCTCTCTAAGCCTAGGGAAACATGCTACTGTCTTTCAGGCAGAGGTACTGGCGGTGCAATGCTGTGCAGAAGAGTTGATGAGACAGGAGCTCGATAACCAAAGAATCGTCATCTACTCCGACAGCCAAGCAGCACTTAAGGCGATACGCTCATATAAGATAACATCAAATCTGGTGTGGGAGTGTCGGAAGGCCCTAAACAGACTGGGTAGTCATAATAGAGTGACCCTAGCATGAGTACCAGGCCACCAAGGAATAAAAGGCAATGGAAAGGCTGACGAATTAGCCAAGCAGGGAGCAACGAAGGTCATGATAGGGCCAGAACCTTCCTGTGGAATTGCAAAATGCCTAAGTAAAGAGAGCATCCACAAATGGATAAGCAACCAGGCGTTGCGCTGGTGGTATGAAACCCCAGGACAAAGACACGCAAAATTATTCCTTAAAAGCCCTTCGACAAAACTGTCACACGACCTACTAAGTCAAAGTCGGGAAACGACGAGGATGATGGTGGGAATGCTGACCGGACATTGTAGGCTGAGGAAACATATGCACACATTTTTTTGAATATGATCAGATATGAAAATACAGGGTGTTCCATTTAAAATAAGCCTGATACTGCACATTGAATGATCTAATGATGAAACTGAAAATTCTGAACACTTTGTAAGAATATATTTAGTAGTCAATCGTGTAATACATTAAACGGATGTCCAACTATTTAGATGTAAGAGAATATTTGCTAGAATTTGTTATTAAGTTTTTTCGAAATGTTCACTTTTTCAAAAAAATCAGCTTAACTAGGAACCCTCTGTATTCAAGTATGGGAAACCATTATGAAGGAGTAATATATTTTTGGGGGCAATCAGAAAATGCAATAAAATATTGGATGTTGCACAAGAAAAAATATAACTTTGATACGCCACACTTTATTGGAACACCCTGTATATTCCAAAAGATTTTCAAATTATAGTTTAAAATGAAGTTTAATTCGTGGTATAAAAAGATTTTCATATTTTCTTCGATATTTGTCTGGTCCCGGACTTTTGCCGAACTCTGTATGATACGCTACAATGCGTCTTTGAAGAAACGTTTTTGCACAAAATTAAAGTCCCACGTTCACTTTCAATAACCGACACCGACATCTCTCACTATTATTCACCTCGCTCGGAGGTAGAAATGGCAGTGAATTGAAGCAAATTTTCAAGAAACTGAGAACAAATAGATTTCAGATTTGAGGTATACATGCTACCTACATGCTACCAGGTGAGTACTCAAGAAAACGCCAGCGACGAACTTACATGTCATTAGTAGCGACCCTTTCCGAAATACAGGTGAAGGGATTACCTTAGCGACCAATTTACATTCATCCTCCCAACAGAATTCAATTTAGTTCAAGTGGCTGCCATTATTTTCGAGTTAATTAGCCTACAATTCACCTCCTCGACTGGATTAGTACACGTACGCTTATGATTTTTATGTTTCATACGTTTCTTTCCTGAGTTTCTTCTAAACATCTTCCGATTTGCCTTCAGTGTAAGTTCATTATTCGCTCGGTAGAACAAACGACTCCCACTTGGTTTCGAATCCAAGACTCACATTCGTATTTCTTGTTACCCACTTCCCAAGAGACTGATGTTTTTCATCGTTATTCCACGATTGGTCCCTTTATTCCTAACAATAGGGTCAGCCGATATATAATAATATGTGAATTATTTGGAACTATGAATTATAAATAGGTATATTGGATTGATTTAGAAAAACTTTTATACAGTGTGATTAACCTATTTTAAAGAGACTTATCGAAGCATATTGGTTACACAACAGATCAAAAGACCATGGTGAAAGAAACAAATACCAAGTCTTACATTCATTTTTCGAACACCGGAAAATCTTGCCCGACCTATCTAACATTTGGAGATAACAAAGCCTGTTCTCATGGCTGTGAAAATTGAATAAAGGAGTTTAACTGATATTCACATGAAGGGCGGTGGAAGTTACGAACGATGTACTCGAAATAATTCAATTTCATAGGATGAAAAATGTCGAAAATTGAGCTTTAGGTTGTAACGGGTTATATTTTTATTGAATCTATTTGGATATTTTTATTGGAACTTTAGTTCTTCACGTCAGGTTATGTTTGAGCGACCGTGGGTCAAGACGCAAAAGATCTGACCGTTACGCTATGTTATGTTACGTTGCTTCGTTATGTGCCTTGCTTGCGTGCTTGTGCTCTCTCCTTATTATCTCTCTCGTTTACGGAGCAGCGATTCATTTGCTTCGGCCGGGATTCGAACCCGGGCCGCCCGCGTGGAAGGCGAGCATTCTACCACTGAACCACCGACGCTATATTAAAATTCTATGCAAAGCTGGTATTCGCAGTGCTGGTGATCTACTTGAATTTGTTCGGATAAATTTTTATTATTATTTCCATAATTTTTTGCGCGATTGATCTTTTTTGTTTATTTACAGCATCGGTTGTTAAAATGACATGAGGATCGAATGGTCTAGCACATTTACTTTTCGAAATACAGGGTGTTGAGATTTTGAAAACTTGAATGTTTTAATTCGATAACTTTAAAATGGATGGATAAATTGATTTCACATTTGGCAGGCTGTTTTTAAATGTAAAAGGGCATATTTTGATAGACATAGTAGTTTGTGTAACTAGTGTGGATATGATGGCCATATCGCACGAGGACAAAGTTTATAAAATTATATTATAAAAAACATTGCATGTAATTTTTACAGCCGTATGTGTACCTATCAATTATTTAATTTTACATATCAAAATAAATATTGTTATGTAGATATATGCATATGTTTGCACTTGATAATAGTATTACAGCTTTTCAATTAGTTTCACTGACGAAATATTTTTTAACAACCCATATGAAAAAATAAAAAAATTCCGAGCATTGATGAAGTTTACTGCTCGGGCCTCAATATAATAACTATTTGCGTTTCAGCAGCAACAACTGATATTTTGTGTATTTTGAAAGTTTTAATTGGTGGAACAATTTTCGAATGCTGCTACAAAATAAATATGTGAATTTTGTGATGAAATTTTCACAGTTAAATAAATACTGAATTTCCATCAGTGCATGAAAATGCATATCAAAAAATGAGGATAACATTTTATATAGTTTATTACAATTTCTTATTACTCAAGTAGGTACTGTATATACAGTGTGGAAACCACTTATGGAATGAAATTCTTTATGTAATTATTTTGGAAGCACATTTAAATATTTTCCAGCTGTCAAATTTCCATTTATGAATATAGGACCAATAATATGGTCGCCTATGATACCGGCTTAAGCGTTCACCTTTTGAGGGTACTGAGAATGTGTCTCACTCATCCAATTAGGATTCTCTGCTGACCAATATCTACAGTTCTGTCGGTTTACCTATCCATTCAATGTGAATGTTGATTCGTCAAAAAAAAGAATGGTACCAAGAGCTATCTCATTTCTGTTCAGCTTATTCATCAATCTTCCGCAGAAATCCATTTTACGATCTGGATCGTCTTCTGTTAACTTATGCACAAAAGTAAATTTGTAGGGATAAAGTTTTTCTTTATGAAGACATCTCAGAACAGTTGTATAACTAACATTATTTTCACGGGCAATTTGACGTGTACTTGAAGTTAGATTCTTTTCGACACAGTACTTTGTGAAATATTAGGCAATTCTGGATACCTATGATTAAATAAGTTTGCCACTTCAACTTGACTTCTGCAGTTATCCCCGTACCCGATCATCATTAAAATCTCAATTCGGTGAGTCTCAGTTAAATATTTCATTGTTATGTCGACAAGGAAAGAGTGTTTGACAAAGATTTTACTTTTTCAGTATAAACTGTAAACACATCAACAATTGACAGAATAGAAAACAATCCACATTATTTACCGATTTAAAACAATCCACATTATTTACTGATTTTGTCTAATTATTGGCGTTTTCAGGCAATTTTTAGGTATTTATGATAAAATTCATGGGCGTAGCAGGTTCTGTTCAATATACAAATACGTCTAATAATTAGTTAGCTCAGATTTTTCATAAATCCATATTTAGTTAATTTAAAAAAGTACCAATATTTCAAGTGTAATAAATTATTAATTTTGAAATTTCACTCTGTATACCTAATTTATAATTGATCATACATTATTTAGTTTGTTGTAATCGGTTCATTAAGAGGATTTCAAAAATATTCAAATATACAGGGTGTTTCATTAAAAAAAACAACACCGACTATGGCTGTTGATTATGGAATGAGATAACTTCGATGTTTGATGGACTGTATAATTATTATGAAAATGAATGAAAATAATACTTCTTTTTATATGACATTCAATTAATTATGTCTCTATTTTTATTATTTTTTTTTGACATTTCTATATTACTACGGTAACTTAACATACTGCCCGCCTTGAAAGTATCGCTTTCAATTATAAAGTATAACAACAAAGTCCTATGAATAATATTATAAATAAAATAAACTCATCAGTGTCAGTCAATAGGTAGAAAACAGATCTTTGTCAACGCCCTTTTCAAGGTATTCCCATTGGCTACGCGCACTGATACCACACGCGTCACACCGTCACGTCCAGGATGTAACGCTACAATTCTACCCATGATCCAATGTAATGGCTGTATGTGATCTTCAACAATGACCACGAGTCTGCCTACTGTTGGCTGCTCACTTGGCTGTTGAGTCCATTTACTACGTAGCTGCAGTTCGCTTAAGTACTCTCGTGACCACCTTTTCCAGAAATGTTGAGTTAATTTGGTTAACCTCTGGTAATGACTTAGCCTGCTGTCCGGCATGGCCATGACGTCTACTTCCGGTAATGCCAACAATGAGTCTCCCACTAGGAAATGACCAGGTGTCAGAGGGATTAAATCGTTCGGATCCTGGGATATTGGTGATAGAGGTCTAGAATTCAAGCAAGCTTCAATCTGTACCAGTACCGTGTACATTTGTTCAAATCTGAGTGAGGAATTTCCTAAGATTCTTCGAAGATGAAATTTTGCAGATTTTACTGCTGCCTCCCATATACCTCCCTGATGGGGTGAATTTGCTGGTATAAATTTAAATTGAATATGTTCAATACTTAGAAAATTTTGAATTGTATTTTTATACGCTTGATTGTTAAGAAGTTCGTGAAGCTCAAGAAAATAATTGTTAGCACCAATGAAGTTGGAGCCATTATCTGAATATATCTCACAGGGTTTTCCTCTACGTGAAATAAATCTTTTAAGTACATTTAAAAATGCTTCGGTAGAAAGATCCTTAGCCAAATCTATGTGCACAGCGCGCGTTGACAAACATACAAAAATACAGATGTATGCCTTCAATAATACTGGTTTGCGAATAGGTCCGTGCTTGATCAAAACTGGACCAGCATAATCAACGCCGCATTTAAAGAAAGGACGCGTTGGGATTGTTCTTGCTCTCGGTAAATCCCCCATTATAAACTTAGATGGTTTTGGTTTTACTTTAAAGCAAGTTACACAATTGCGCAACGTACGTTTTATTGCTCTTTTTCCATCTACTGGCCAAAAACGTAGCCGTAAAATGGAAAGTAAATTTTGGATACCCACGTGTAGATTTTTATGATGCTCGTGTTTAATGATAAGATCTGTGAGTTTATGAGATTTTGGCAAGATGATTGGAAATTTGTTTTCGAACATCAGATCTGAATTTCTGAGTCGTCCTCCCACTCTAAGGATCCCTGAATTATCAATGAAGGGATTTAATTTTAAAATTTTGCTGCTAGAACTAATCGCTTTGTTGTCCCTTAGACAATGTATTTCTTCACTGAATGTTTCTGCTTGTGCTATCTTTATTAAAATGTTTAATGACTTGTCTAGTTCAGGGATTGTTAAATAATTGGGAAAACGCTTTCTTCGTAGAGAAAGGTCTTTGAATCTCAAACAATACGCTACTGTGCGTTGCAATCGGTTCAAAGTTGAAAACCTTTGAAAAATATCTGAGTTCACAGGCTTAACTGCTAGTAACGACAATTCTGACTTTTTTATTTCAGGTAGACATTCGAATTCTAGCCTTTCCTCAAAGAATGATCTATCTATATAATTTACTGCTTGATCAGTAAGAAAATCTGGGCCAATCCACCAAATATATGAATTTGAAAGGTTTGTTGCACTTATGCCGCGAGAAATTACATCAGCCGCGTTTTTTGCCGATGGAACATATTTCCAATCATTAATGTTTGTTGACTCTAAAATTCTTGCGACACGATTTCCCACAAATGTTTTTAATCGACTAGGGTGAACCTTTAGCCATGACAAGACAATACTTGAATCACAAAAGTATGTAACCTTTGAAATTGTTAAATTTAAATGTTCTCTTATGTTAGAAACAAGACGTGCTAATAGCACTGCTGCCAAGAGTTCTAAGCGCGGTAATGTGTGTTTTTTCTGTGGTGCGACTTTGGACTTCGCGCATAATAAATAGGAAATAGCTGTACCTTCTCTTGGTTTTGATATCAAATAACAGCAAGCCCCGTATGCTTGTTCAGAACTGTCACTGAAACCTGCTAATTCTATCGTTTCAGGGTCTTTACATAAAACTTGCCTGTTTATTTTGATAGTGTTTATGGAACTTAAATCTAATAAATACTCATGCCAAACAGTTTGCAAATGTTCGGGTAGCGGTTCGTCCCAAGCTAGCTGTTGCTGCCATAAGCGTTGCATAAATATTTTTCCCCTCACTACTACTGGACCTACGAGTCCCAAGGGATCAAATACCCTTCCTAATGTGGCTAAAACAGTTCTCTTTGTTAGTATTGTGGTGGTCAATACATATGAGTTTATATCTATTGAAAAACTTAGCGTATCTGTTTTTGCATCCCATGCCAACCCTAGTGTTTTTAAATGTTTGTCATGTAATTCTATATGGTTTTTGATGTTAATCTGATCAGTCGAAATAAAGTTCAAAATCTCATTGTTATTAGAACACCATTTTCGTAAATTCAGACCTGCGCTGCCCAGAATGATATTTAATTCTTGATAAATTTTTATTGCTTCATTAATTGAGTTTACACTAAGTAAAAGGTCATCCATATAAAAATGTTTACGAATTATTTCACAAGTTTTGGGAAATTTATTGTTAAATTCATATGACAATTGCTGCAAGACCTTTGTGGCAAGATAAGATGCACTGGCAGTGCCATAAGTGACCGTGTTTAATTGGTAAATGTGTATGTCATTTTGTAAATCTGAGCGCCATATGATTAACTGAAATTTTCGTTGTTCTGGGTGTATTAAAATTTGTCTAAACATTTTTTCTATGTCGGCACTAATAACATATGAAAAAAGCCGTAGGTTTAATACTATGTAAAATAATTCTTCTTGAATTTGTGGGCCGACTAAAAGTGTTTCGTTTAATGACACGCCATTGTCAGCCTTGGCTGATGCGTCAAAGACCACTCTACATCTTGTAGTGGTGCTATTTTGCTTGAATACTGGGTGATGCGGTAAAATGAAATAAGGTTGCAACATAGATTTTGTAAACTGATCCAAATTGCCTAATTTTGTCATATGACCTAAACTTTCATACTCATTCATGAAATTACGATAATCCCTTTTTAATTCTGGACTTCTGTCTAGTCTTTTTTCTAAATAATGAAACCGTTTTAATGAATGAGCGAGAATGTCTCCGAAATTGTTTGGGTTTTTTGAAAATGGTAGGCTTACAACAAATCGCCCTGTGTTGTTACGAGTGGTGGTCAATTGAAAATATTCCTCACATTTTTGTGAATCTGGACTTAGGATAACCTCTTGCGGTATTTCCTCCGTTTCCCAGAATTTGGTTAATGTTTCATCTAAACTGATATCAGATATATTTCCAGCTAAATTACAAGAAAATGCATTTGAAAAGTTGTTTATACTGACTGAACCTGTTATCAGCCAACCAAAAACGGTCTCTTGTAGCAGAATATTTCCGTTCAATTTTATCTTTTTTGTTCCAATGAGTTGGTAGAAAATATCTGCAGATATAAGTAAATCTATTTGCCTAGCTTTGTAGAATTGTTGATCTGCTAGATTGTTAAATTTAAAATTTTGCGGAAACTGAACTTGTTTACAATCAAATGTGTTAGGTGGAATATTATTTGTTATGCTATCTACTATTAGACATGACAATTTCGTCTCAAACAAACCTAAACGTGATTTAATTTTTGTTTCTGTTTTTTCACAAATGTTTAAAACATTTTGTGTGACTCCTGTGATCGTTGCATTTATCTTTTGTTTTTGTAATTTCAACTTATTGCATAATTCTGCAGTTATTAAATTTGTTTGACTCCCTGAATCTAAGAGTGCTCTGCAATTATGAGACACACCCTCATTGTCATATATTAATATTTCAGCAGTTGAAAGTAGAACTAATTTGTTTGTATCTGCCGCTCGCACAGGAGCTTGAGATACCATGACTGTGCTGTTCTGTCCACTACCCGAATTCGTACCTGAGAATTGGGGTTGTGACTCGTCTGTGATCAAGTTATTGTACTGATCAACTATCGCGGTCGCTTCTGAATACACTGGCATGGATGTACTATTATGATTCTGAAAGGTTGTTGTATTTGATGTTTGTGCGTTTGTGTTATTTTTGTTAATATGTTTAGTTGTGTTTGAGCTATGTAGAATTGTATTGTGTTTTGCCTTGCATATTTTACAAGTATTCATTGATTTGCAGTTTACATGGTTATGTCCTTGTTTCAGACAATTAGTACATACTTTGAGTCTTTTGAGATGTGCATATTTTTCTTGAGTATCTAATGTATTGAATTGTTCACATGTGTATAATAAATGGTTGTTTTTATTGCAATAATAGCATAAGAAATGTGAAGAAGTCTTTGTTATATTTGTAACCTGATAGTTTTGAAACTGATTAGGTGATTTTACAAATTGTTCTGAGCTTGATTTATGTTTTTGAATATTGTGAATGCTATTTGATTGAGTTTGAGATATTTTCTTGTAAACTGTTTCGAATGAGGTACATTTTTTCAAAAAGAATTTTTTCATGTCTGCGTAAGTGGGTAAATCAGTTGGTTCTAATGTATCCTGCCATTCAAGATTTGTAGCTTGATCTAATTTTGAAGTTATGAGGCACAATAATACAGGTTCCCAAGCGTTAACGGACAAACCTAATTTTTCTAAAGCACTGACATGCAAATAAACTGTATCCATGAACTGTCTTAATGCTATAGGTGATGAACGTGTGATTTTTGGATACTCCATAATGGCCTCTATATGCGTATTCATTATCATTCTTTTATTTTGAAATCTTTCAATTAAGATGTTCCATGCTATTTCATAGTTTATGTCATTGACATCTAAATTTTGGATTAATTTTGATCCTTCATTTTTGAGGCAAGATTTTAAATGAAACATTTTTTGTATATTTGTCAACGTGTTGTTGTTGTGCACGAGCTGAGAAAATTGATCATAAAAACTAGGCCAAGTCTGATAGTCACCTGAGAAAACTGGAAGAGTTATCGGTGGCAATTTTAAATTTGACATGGTATTAGTAATTTGACTTTGCGATTGATGGGCTTGTTGGCTCTGAGAGTTATGTGAATGTAACATGTCTGATGCTTTCGATATTGCATCGTAAAAGCTATTTTCTTGATCTTCACGGTTCTCGGCTTCTGTTGGTTCTAGAAACTCTAACCTACTTTGTATATTTTCATACTGTTCAAAATAATTTTGAATTCTAGTTAATCTTGTCTGAATTTGTGAAATTTTATGTAAATTCTCTGTTTGCCCCAGAAAAGACTGAAATTTTGTTAACTGTGCTTTTAAAACTCCCCGACTATGTTTTAGTTGTTTTATTTCATCCGCGTTTTCTTCGGCGGTGGGCATGATTTGCCTTTTTAGCTTGTGTTTATGTAACTTGAAAGAAAATAATAGGACAACCTAACTATTGTAATGTACACTGTACGATACAGACCAAAAACCTGCTTTATTTGATTCTATATGATCTATTGTGATGAATTGGAACAGACTCACCGGCTTTATGTCTCCGGTGTCACCGATGTGGAATTCTTGAAATCTGGTTTATATCCGGATCGTCTGGACCATATTTTATGTTGATTATGGAATGAGATAACTTCGATGTTTGATGGACTGTATAATTATTATGAAAATGAATGAAAATAATACTTCTTTTTATATGACATTCAATTAATTATGTCTCTATTTTTATTATTTTTTTTTGACATTTCTATATTACTACGGTAACTTAACAATGGCATACTTGCGTGAATTACCCTGTACATTTAAATTTATGTTCACATAACGCACAACTCAATTCAAAAGTTTACGTGTCTTGGCATTTTTCATGATTTTCTAAAATAATGACATAAAGAATTTTATTCCATAAGTGGTTTCCACACTTCATGTCTACTGGTGGTAGTTCTTTCGGGATGATTAGCATTTTATTGTCTGATGTGGCTGCTTTGCATTACAATTCTATCTCACAGAGTACATCATTTTAACGGTATATAGGTATACTTGTGAATGTTGATATTCGAATGAAAACTAATATACTCACTTATAACTTTATTCAAAAAACGCCAGTTTGTGTTTGTTCACAAGAACAGCATCGTTTTCTCAAATGACTAGAGTTAGTGCCGCATCTCCCGAATGATTGACTTTCCACTTATCTATTATAAATTGAATAGATGACGCTTTCACTAAGGGATGAAATGAAGCCATGTAATTTCATTAAAGCTCAATTTAAACTTGATGCGTATCGCTAACACAGTAGCTTCATCCCTCTCGTTTTTCCAAGAGCACATTCACAATCATAGATTCATACAGTTCAAACTACTACTCAATAAAATCTGATAATACTAGTATCAATGCCTGGGCCGTTGAGCCCAACCCAAGCGTGAGAATGAATGAATTATCATCCAAATTCAAAACCGTCTTATGAAAGTTTTGAGTAGATTGAGAAATATTGAGGGTATTCTTGGATAGATAAGACTTCCCCTTGATCAAGATTCATAGTTACAATTTATCCAAACCCATTGAAAATAACAAATCTGAACTGGCAGAGTTAAACAAATCAGGAGTTCCTGAATTGATATGTGGTAATGACAACCATGACAAAATATATTCACCTGAGTAAACTTCTATACATTTCAAAACTAGAATTTCATACACAAACATAGCTATGACCACAAAAAATTAGATTTTAACTACTCAAATCATTCATTAGCAAGCACACTTCCGAATAAAATTTCGAAGTTTCACATATAGAACCTAAATTCTTTTTTCTTAAACCTAAATATTCAGTAAATTTCTTAACGACTAAATATATATCAACCATTCTCCTCATTAAACCTATTTACCCAGAAGATAGTTCAGGTGTAATTGTTGTGAATGTATTTTGAAGTAATCTTGTTCAATATTGAAACTCGTATTCAGACACTATCACACTTCCACACAAGCTCATTTAACTACACAAAAATCATTTTCAAGTAATAGGGGCTATCTATAATTGCCTTGTCGAGTGAATCAATGAATTTAAACAACTATTTTTGGGAGCATTATCTTTAGAAACCAATCAGATATTTTTTTTTCGTTTTTCGGCTTGGCAGTCATCCAGCCAATAGAGTCCACTCAACGCGATATGCATAACTTTGGTTCAACCAATTAAAACTGGCATTAAGGTAAAACATTGGCCACTTTCTTCTCAATTATAGGCCCGTCAAGATATCTGGTGAAGAACTCACAAACCAGTTCTCGGAAATATACGTCAGTATAGCAATTGTGTTGAAACAAACAAAGGATACAAGCTAGCTAAAATTAACTCCAGCTCATTGAATAACAGTTCGGATATGTGAGTAGGCTTTTGAAATGACTTCTTTTGGGATATAGATATATAGATATATAGATATATAGATATATAGATATATAGA
>CAJUYG010001498.1:0-14651 GCA_910591675.1 Galerucella calmariensis
AGACAGCATTACAATCCGGACATTTAAGTTTGTATATCCCAGATTTTAAAATTGATGTATTAGATGTTCAAACTAAGCACCGTTTACTTCTTGACAATAGGCAAGTCGGTTTGTAAATTCTCTAGTAACATTAGCTATTACTTCTGGTGGAATTCTTCGGATCTCTTCAGTTATTGTTGCAGCTAATTCTTGCGAATTATTTGGTCTATCAACATAAACCTTAGACTTTAAATAACCCCACAGAAAATGTTCTAGTGGATTAAGGTAGGGACTTCGTGCAGGACATTCATAACTACCCCTTCTTCCAATCCATCTGTGATGAAATGTCCTATCTAAATGATCTCGAACAATGCGGGCGTAACGGGGTGGTGCTCCATCCTGCTGAAATCAGATATTATTTGGTAATTGTCCATTTACCTCCAACGCCGAAATCACTTGTGTCTCTAAGAGCTTTAAATAGCTATCTCCGTTTAAAATTTTTTGTGAGATGAAGGGTTCCACGATTCTGTTGTTAGGAACATTATTTTTAAAAATTGGATAAATGTTTTCACGTTTCCTCTCAATTTGTATGAAATGTTCTAACTCCATAATTTCTATATCTCTAACCAAGTTTTCTGTAACTTTCAAAGTACTGCAGGAGACTTCTGCCTTTGTTATATTGTATACAATTTTATTCGCAACTTCCTCTTTATTGTTTATGCTCTGCGCTACAGAACTTTCCACAATACTTGGAGATTTCCATCTGCCATGTCGCTTGAGAACTAAGACATCAACTCAAGTATTCGCTAAAAAAATCTCATATAATCCACGGGGTGTGAGTGTATTATACTATGAGGGATGTAAGTAACATTTACTAGTCGAGAACGATTTTGCTCCCGAGCGATAGCGAGGGCTGGCAATAAAGTTCGAGACTTGAAGTGAAGTATATAATAGTTTCAAACGGCCTAAATTCCAACCATCGAAGGGTGGTTGGTTGACCTACAATCCGTCGTCAAGGGAAATCGAAACCTTTTCGTAATTGTTTCTTGCGCCCTTCAATCAGTGTCAGTATGCGTTGAATATATTATAGGGTAGAGAAAAATAACTATTATCGACAATCACATGATAATTGGAGTTTCATCTTCACTTATGAAGCATATAAAGTACCATTACATCAACTATTTGAATAATGAAGATCGCAATCGCAGCTTCAATTCAACACCTCCCAAAATATTATAAATTAATCTCAATAATTTTTGACGTTACATTTGCTGTCAGAGAGTCAAAGAGATATTGGAAAAAAAAAAGAATACAAGTTGTACTGTAGACGGAAAACAGGAGTTTTAAAAGGTCAATTAACAATTTTTGCAATTCACTTACGAAATGTCATCATTTTGACACTAATTTTAGTTGCAAAACGTGGTTCATTTTGTCACTCAGGGACAACAAATCCATTTATTTTCACTAAGAATACCTAGTTTTATTATGAAATTAATTAGACAACTACATATTATAATATTTTTATTGAGAAATCACTGTAATTTATTATAAATATCAAACGTACAGTTTTGAAACGTATTTCCACGGAATACTGCTGCCTTTTGTTCATTACTTGTAGACATAGATGAAACCCCATCATTGTTAAAAAACTCAGCCACGTTTGAATTCATTGTTATGCTTGTCGATGTACTTTGTTTCGGAACTGCGATGTTGTCGATATTTGTCAATGTATTTTGCCCAAGTATCTTCACAGCTGTTTTTTTTTATTATTGATAGATTCGTCAATATAATTTTCAGCAACAGCGTTGGACTTCCATCCACCATACCTTTTCAACGTTTGTATCAGCACCAGCATCTGACAGTAACGTTGCAGACGATCTGCGAAATGCATGGCTAGTGTATAATTTAGGATTTTGCAAGCCAATGAATGTTGCTATTTTTTGGGGGTGTCAGAAAATGTGTTGATGCCAACAGGTTGAATATTGCATTTTCCCTTTCGATATCAGAGGAAAAAACGATTATTTTTCACATGGTTTGGACGCATTTGAATGTATTTTTGGACTAATGCAATCAGATTAATTCCATAAACATCACCTTCGGTTATTGTAAAAATTCTCTCAATCATTGTCTTCGTATCTGGAATGTTTATTTTATTGAAAGAACCGCAGTAGCTAACATCCTCGGTCCGCATATTTAGTAATTCATTTCTTCGGCAACCTCCTGCTATCCCAACTATAAAAATTACTTTCAAACCTAAATAAGCTTCTTAAAAATCTACTGAAATCTTCCTTAATAAATGTTTTTGATTTTTTTGGCCGATATCCTTCCGCATTCCTTTTCAAAAAAGCAATCAAATTTGTAAAATTACCGATATCCACATTTTTATTGACATAGATTGTTGTTCGTAACATCGAATAGTGACTCCACATCGTCGACGGTTGGAATATTTTGACTTTGTATGAAAAATAAGCAAGCATCTTTTCTGATACCGTTTTTTCAGTATTTATCTTCTTCACTTCGCACCACTTTTGGAAGGTAGAATAAGCTGTTTCATATGCTGCTTTCGACTTACTTGGCAGCAAATTTGCTACAACAGCTTTTGCAACTTCTTCAACGTCTGAAGGTAGGGACTCTTCAGATTCGCTCATTTTAAAAGACAGAATGGACAGAATTAACAAATAAATGTGGTTATTTTGACAAATATGTCTTAACATTTGAGGTTTTGATCATTGTTGTAATGGTTATCTCCATAGAAACAAACAAGCATGGCTTTGATAGTATTTGAAATTTCAATGGAACGTAATGAAAATTTCCTTTTTTTTATTTTCGTCAACTGAATTACAAAAAATCTTGTATATAAACACGATGCAAAACGCCGTGTTTTTTGCAACTAGTTGTATAAATAGCTATTTTCACTTCCCTACTATAAAGATTAACGTCTGTGTAACGAAGACAATAAGTATTTCTACAATAATACGTTTTATAATAAAACAAACAAAATCCTGGCTCCGTGAATCCTCCAGATGAATATAAGACAACAATGAGCCATTCTACGTGACGAAACAATCATGTGGGGTCATCTTTCTTTTCTTGGAACTCCTTAAATTATAAATAATACCATTAATACGAAGAGTTAACGGCCTTTACAGCGTTAGTTTGCGAGTCACACACAAACACATGTTTTTATTCAGTATATGTATGAATGTAAAACTATAAATACACGTTCAACTTTGTCACAAACACGATTAAATGTATTTGACGCCATTTATACTAGTTTTTTGTCTAGTCTCAATTAGAGGAGTGGGTGATTTCTTTACTTATAGCAAACATTACAAAAAAAATATTGTCATCTTTGCTTATAGAGTTTATGAAATTTATTATCATTTCTGTTGTCTATAAAAAGATAATTTGACGTATAGTTTAGTTCGAAATATATCTACAGCCATAAATAACCTACCCACTTAAAAAATAGTTATTTATACTATACAGGGTGTCAAGAAACTCTCCTGTGAAACGGAAATTAGAGTTACTAGAGGTGATTTTCAGTCGATTTAGCTCAAATTACCTTGGACCTTAATCCGAAAATGCTTCCTAAGGGAACTACAGCCCTTTGAAGAAGACGTCCGCATATGAGTTTGCTTCAAATTATTCGGGTTTGATATAAGAAAAATATATCAAATGAAATTATTTCATCTACAAATGACTTAAAACCGTGATCGTCATCTTTATGTGACCTGCAACCGATGCCATCCTCATCAACGTTATCTACTTACCAGTTAACACCAAATAACTCCGCTGGACCGACAATTTTAAGTAATTATAGAATGCTACAAATTGTGTTTCTAATATTAACATTTATAATAATAATAATAGTTTTTGTATAGGTATGTATGTTGAAATAAAATAACTTTTGAAAAATGGGTTGGTATACTTTTCTGTATATACGGTCGTAGAAAAAAGGTCAAATTTATTTTACTCCAAAAAGGTTCATGATATCAATTTGAAAGAAAAGAACATTTTTCATGAAAATGATCCTGAACTTTCCAACTTCGGTGTCGGATACAAAAAAAATTTGAAAATAAAAATACCTGTTGGTCCCCCCGACTGACACGCTTGTGGTGGATCTGAAAAAAATTTATTTACAGCTAACGACTGGTTTGTAAAACTGTTTATTGATTATACCAGGTTTTAATATTTTAATAACGGTATTTTTGAATAATTTGAAGAAAACTCATATGAGGAAGTCTTCTTCAAAGGGTTGTAGCTCCCTTTTTCGTATGGAGGTAATCTAGTAATTGTAATTTCCGTTCGGCAGGAGAGTTTCTGTGGACACCCTGTATACAGTGTGGAGCAGCCAAATAGAATAAATTCTATAACGAATAAATGAGGGGTGTTGGTAGAAAATTATATAGGGTGTGTCATGTCCAATACCAACTTAGTTATCTTAAATGCAACCCCCTGTAAAGTATATATTTTTTGGCCAACAGTAGGTATATTTTGAACTTAACTACATTAAACTTTATAACAGTACACAAACTTCAATCTGTCTCTTATACAAAACAACATTATGCTTAAACAAAATTTTAATCAATGTTATTATCGAGGAATACCATCATCATCACCCATTGTTTCACATTCAGACGTGTCGCTCCATTGTCTGATATTATTCGTCGATAATCCTTTTTAGAAAAAAACCTTGTATGATCAGGTTCATTATGTACCGGAAATTGTCTTGTTTCATTAAGGAGTGTCCCTATCTGTTAATGAGTCCGTTTAATTCAATGTATAGGCTAACAAAGGGTCGAGATAATTGAGTTGAAATGTTCTTCTCAACGTTTTTTCTGAATTTATATTTCAGAGAGCTGGTACGTCAAGTTTATGAGGTATGGGCGTTATGCACATGCGTAAAAATCACAAAATGCTGACGGATTCCGGAGGAGCTTCAGTCGCCATCTTGAAAAAACGTTTTTGACCGATTTCTCGGGAACTTTGCACTTCAGGGCAAAAGTTATTGAGACCATTATTGTAGAGAATAAACTGTTGCACGTTTTACTTCCCGTAAATTTTGTTGTAAAACTTAAATGTTTACGATTTATAACCAATTTAATTAACCGATTCTTCTTATCGGCCGATAACTCTTAAAATATTGGAATAATCAATAAAATGCGTTTATCCATTTTTGAAGAACAATTTAATTTCTACAACTTTTGTTTAAAACTTTTTTTTCTAGTGTCCACACATGTAGAAATGTAGACGTTAGGCGGGTGACGCGGCAGAGCCCAAAGGTTTTTTCTGTCTCTAAAAGAGGGGACAAAAAGGACTGACGTTGGGAAGTATATCGACGAGGATTCGGTCGATGTTGACGATTTTGGCCATGAGAATAAAGAATTCATTGAGGTCTTCTTCGTTTTACTCCTGATGAGGGTAACGAAAATGAAGAGGAAACATCAATTAGAATTGGATTTTCGCCGCCTCCAAAACGCTCGAACATTGGATGGAATATTTGTATTGTTTTCTACAAAAATGAGTTTTTTCCATCTTAATGCATTCAGGGGTAAAAAATAAGGCAAATTCATGTATACTTTCCTATACCTAAACCTTACCGTTATCCAGATATTGAATGTTTTCTGTAAATTTTGAGAGATGCAGGTGTGGTCTAAATTTTATTTTGACCTGTTGATACAAGCACTAAGAAATAAGAAAGATTATGTAAATTTGCTTTTAATACATGGTAGATTTGGTAAAGTTGTTAAAAGAACATAGTGCTTTATTTGCAGATTTGCAGTAAGATATCCTGCATCTCTAAAAATTTACAGAGAACATTTAATATCTGGATAACGGTAAGGTTTAGGTATAGTAAAGTATACATGAATTTGCCTTATTTTTTATTCCTGAATGCATTAAAATAGAAAAAACCGGGTGGTTCTATTTAAAAAAATTAAGAAATTTGATATTTATGAAGTTAAACTTTGAACACTTTCCATACACACCCTGTATAAAATGAAAAAATTTTCAACATAGATTCAAATAGGTCTGACCTTGCTAAAAGCAACCGAACAGAAACCATTTTCATAGGGTATTCTCTTAAAAAAATAATTTGTAAGGATCTGCAACCGTCAAATTTTTTACAAAAAAATTAATAACTCAAAAAATATGCATTTTTCGAAAAAAGTTTTCAGACAAAAGTATACTAAAACTTTACGTAAATTTTAAAAATGTATTAATTTACAGAATTTACCGGAAGTCTGCCATCTTTGAAAATATTTTAGTAAAAAAGATCGCATCCGAAAACTGAAACGTAGAAATTTTACTATAAGTATTTTGCATTATACAGATAGTTTTAACTCGTCGTGGGACACACTGTATAGTAGAAACATCAACATGACATAGTATGTGTATTATATCTCAATATACAGCTTGATTTCTAAATTACTAGTAGTAATGTATAATATCTAAAATGAAATATGACGATAAATAAACAATAATTATGTTTGAACCATATTAGGTTAATGTTTGAATAATTTTATCTAAGAATTAGGTATTTAAATATAAATATATACTATGCCACTACGTTTTAAAAGTAAACTTAATACCTACAAAACATTTTATTAGAATGAGTCATTTGAAGAATCCAAAGTCCTTGTATACCTACGAGGAAATGATAAAACACAAACAAAAACTTCAAGTGACAATGAGATGTGCGTTATTTACACTTTTTTGTTTATATTCTACTTAAACTAAAAAGGAATTTGTTACGATTGCTGATACAAAGTCCAAATAATACGATGATATATGCAACGTAAGAAGTATTCTTACTTACGCAGTCAATTCAATTATTCAGGATTAAATTCCATATTTTTTTCCGATGTGGATTTATTTTACAAAACAATAAACTAACATAATTTAAACATTTTTTTTATGATAATATCCAATATCCCAATGCCCAATATCGAATAATATAATATAGGATAATATATATTCTATTTAAAAACGTTATAAACAGCTTTCTGTATAATCGGAAGTAGAAAAGCAAAATATTTTTATGAAATAGTCTATTCTACAAATTTTTACTTTTCATACACCTTCAGTTCTTTCTAATCGACGGTTTATCTGTCGCGCCCCGTATATTTATCTTTGGCAACAAAAAAATGATACGGGCAATTTACTTCCCGATGCGCTGGACCTCAAAATTAACAACACCACATTATAATAAAAAACATACAGTTTTGTAGTTACACATTATACACAAAAAATTATTTAAAGAAGATGATCTAAAGCAATTATTCGGTATATCGAGTGTGGCCATGAACGTATCATTTACCAGTAGCAGTGTCGTTGAGTCGAAATTCGACACCCATAGCAAACTATATTCGTCTGGAAGTCTCACAATTTCATTTAATTTTAATCAGAAACATTATTCTCAATTTAGAGTACGTAGAAAAAGCATTGAGTCACACTTTTTTCCTATTATTCATGTTTGGATTATATACAGCACAGGGCGATTCAATAACATAATTGTACAAAAACTGCCATCAAATTCCTAATGATTAAATTGAAAATATTTTAATAAAGTAGACTGGTACTACCTTATCATAAAATTTCATCACCTTGTATATTTTTGGAAGCTCCATTATATCCTATCTATTTTGTTTATATTTATTTAAACAGAACACATATTACTTATAAAGGTAGGTACATGTGGAACAGCGAGAAAATATCACAGACTAGAGAGTTTTTAGAGAAAATGTGTTTTTATTTTCACCCGTCCCACTGCATTATTGTAGGCTGATCTAGTTTAAACAAAATCATTTCTTTAGTTATTTGTTTTTCAAAACAACCTAGAATTTATCATTTTTCAAATTGTACGTAGTTCTGTTTACATTTTTGTTGTATGATAATTCCTAACCTTTATTTATTATCACTGCCGTATTACTTTGTTAACGTCCATTCTTTTATGAAACTTTATGTAGCGAGAAATACTTTTTGTTTTGATAATAATCAAGTTTTGGATAAATAAAGTAATTATTAAGTTTCACGTAAGAAGAACCCACCAAAGTCTAGAAGTTGCAGTCGTATGCGCGAAGAAGCTGCGAACATCAATATCGGTCAAAAAGGCCTTCCCGCATACCACTACAACTTCTAGACTTCTAGTGGGCTATTCTTATGTGAAACGGAGTCTATAACTGTTGGTATGGTTTTTAAAAACTAAATAAAATAGGTAATAAAAAACTTTGTCATTAATTTTATTACTGTTTTACCCTATAAAAACTATTTTTGACAGCTGATACAGATAACGTAAATAAACAATAATTAAAAATAAAATTTATAACTTACCTTTTAATTAACTTAACAAATCGAAAAATTCCTTCCTACTGTTTTCTCCAAAAACTTTGCAGTGTGCAAAACCATTCAAAAACCCACTTCACCTCACTAATACAATAAAGACACTAAACAAAACAAATTTCAAATGAACATGTGCAAGTCGGTCTAGAGCGCATGCGCAACTCTCACGGCAAACTTGCGCTGACTGGAACCGTCTTTCTACCAACGTCAAAAATTGTGGACTGGTTTATTTTATGCAGCAATCTGAAGTAATGTTTAATAATTTCACTCCCGCCAAGTCTAGTGGAGAAGGGAGAAGTGTATTTTTAAATATAGGGGTATTTTTAAATAGATTCGGAAGAATATGAATTCTGTTGAAGTAATTTATAAATATTAATCTAATTTTCAATAGAGATTGATTTAGGAAATGTGAATTTTAATAAGGTAACTTAGTAAGAAATGTTGAGTCATTATACCTACTTGGTATCTTATAAAAGCAGCGATTTAAAAATAAAAATAGATGAGAAATAGGTATATACTTTATACAGGGATGTAGGTAAAATAGGTATAGTAGTGTTTGTCTTCCCAGTATAGACTTACAAACCATGATATTCAAATACATTTAAAAGTAATGAATTAAAAAATCTCTAATATCATCTTAAACTAGTCATGTTAAAATAAAATTCATATAAATAACTTAAAAACTCGTTTCTTCTACATGTTAAATCAACATCATACAGTATCAATCACATTAACACACTCAAAAGTAAACTGTAGGCTTCATTAAAAAATGGAAAACCTTCTTTTGTATTAATTGAAATGCGAACTATTGATATAGTAATGCAAATGGTGTTGACACAATCTTCTGTCTATTATATTAGCGAATTTAACCGGACTTACAGCGATCACAAATTCAGTTTAGTTTCATATCAAATGGAAGGGAGTAAAATAAGTAAGTATACCTCCCTGAACAATGAGCATAATGTCTTCTTGATGAAGGCATTTATTTTATTTTTTAGTCAGAAAAACAACTACTATAACTGTAAAAGCTAAATTAAATATTAGCAAATAGTTTTAAGTATACCGTGAACAGTCTTATAAAACAACTGACAACCGAACCGAACTTTCAGTCCTCACCAAAATCAGAGAACTGCTAGGACTGATTCCGAATCAATAACGAACTGATCCGCGAACACCGAACTATTATTAAAAATTCAGAATTATATTAACAGCGAACGCCACCTTTTAGAATACACATGCGAATAGTCCCTGAACTGGTTCGGATTGTGACCCGTGAACATATCTATTATAACTACTGTATGTATGGATGAAAAGGTAAACAAGCCAACATTATAGTTACACCTGGCTCTGCAATGGGATAATACTCTGCAGCTCTCCTTTCAGAGTGGATTTCTCTCATTTTACTCCAAGTTTTAATAACAGATGGAAGTTTTTCTCAGCACCATTCTCACTATATCTATTGCTTGCACTATAAATTAGCTTCAAACATTCTATTTCCTTTTAATCTAAGTGTTCATGCTGTGCGTGTACTTCAGATTCTCTCCAATTACTTTGCACAGACTCAATAATCCACTTACACCATGTTGATTTTGTGAAGTAATAACCACCACAAAACAGAATAAACAACCATGACATAATTAAAAACAAATCATAATCCTTAGTTGGAATATTAGTAACGGGTCCTGAAAAATCAGAGGAAGTAACTGCAACACTGTCTACAGCTGGTATTCCTGTATGTTTAAAAATAAATTGTGAAAACTTTTCTAATGTATACTCGGAACCGTTGAATTTCCCAACTGATCTACCATTGTGAAATATAAGTAAAGAAGGTACTCCTACTATTCCGTTTTGAGTATTGAATAAATGATACATCATTGCATTTATAGCTACTATTTTCACATCAGGAAATGCTCTGGGTAGAGCGTTGTAGTGTGGTGCAGCCATTGTGGAGAATGGACAATACTTAGAATAAAATAGTACCACCACACACAGTCCAGGAACATCTCGTTCTGTTATTTGTGGATCTGGTTGTAGCAATTTAATAAGTTCAGTGTCATTTGTTAATTGTACTTGTAAATCACCCATTGCCGGTAAACATTGAACGAGCCTTTGAGTTTTATTTGTAGTTTCTGTTGTATTTGAAATAGTCGCATTGACTGCAAGAGATGCATTGAGCGGTAGTTCTTCGTTTAACTCTTCTAAAGGTGGAATTTGACTGAAAACTTCGAAATCTTCTATTGATTCTTGGTTATTTACATTCGATGCAACAATACCTAAAATTATTTGAGATTAATATATAAGAAACTTGTTTCATGAACGGTATATACCAATTAAGACCAGTTTAATAATGGTAATTTTAATATACATTGTGGTTATATTTATTTTAATTTTTAAACGAATTCGTTTTATTTTTTATAAACATTGTACTACAAAATTGACATTTTACTATATTTGACATTCAACAGCTGGCACTGACAGATTGGTTTTTAGTTCGTAGTTTACTACAGAGCCATCTCATTATCAATAGATTAACCAGCTTGAGCAATCAAACTAATGATTATAGTTCGCTTTCATGGATGGAAAAATATTTCAATTTTTCTTTCCCAAAATATAATTTTTTCCACCATATTAATAGGATTGCTTAGTAGCTTGAAATATCCACTTTCCTTATCATCAAAAAACCCGAAATATATTTACATATTTGTAAAAGTTTCAAATGAAAAGCCTAGTGACCTCTATTAACTTGACTTGCTACTAAACTCTTAGAAAGGGTGAATTTAAAATTAAAAAAATTAAACTGTAATAAACTGCATTTAATATGATCAAATTCCAAAACAAAACTCTACATATTTACTTTCACCGTAAGATAAACAAATTACTAAAACTATTTTTATTATAGTATTATCTAGAACAAACCAATGACTTGTAGATAATTGGTTAATGGAAAGAGTAGACATTTTATTGTTGAATTGATTGAATAAAGGGTCGTAATCGCAATAGATTTTATTGAATTATTGAATTTTCTTAAAAAGTTAATTAGTGATATTCTCATAAACATGGAAAATAATGGGTATGTACCTAAATTATATATAATCACTTTTAGGCCAAAAGGTTAAGTAAACATTAATATCTTATCACCGTAATTAAAATTACATTATCAATACGTAGAGAATACCCCCAACGAAGAAAATTATCCAGAATGTTTAAATAGAATATTAACGTTATCTTCAGCTATTTTGAAAATGCTTATGAATCATTTAATTCTAAATTTTTATGCCTCGTTTAACAACAGGGCCACAGGTGGTTTACATAACCTAAAAAATTAAATTTCCTGATTTGAATAGAACACCTATTCTATGCAAAAATTCATTATGATTTTCGTTGTGTAAAAATGAACATATTTAGAAATGTGAAACATTTTATAGTTAATAGGAAAGCTTCGTGGCACGTTGTAACCCACATTTCAATGAGGTAGGTTTCACAAGTTATTAATGAAAAGCTATATAATTTTGGCTGGGAATAATAAAACACTTTCGTATATTTCAGAGATGAGACATTTCTAAATAATAGTATTTGAAAGGCTAAATACACATTTCCATTTTGTATTTTAAATACTTCTTTTTTTTTCAAAACGCAATTTCGGTTTTATGTAAAGTACCTACCTTTTAGGACATATTTTGTATAGCGAGTTAGGTATTGAATATTCCAACTGTGGGTACCTACTAAGTATGTTATCTCTGGTACAAAACCCACAACAGCAGATATCAGAAGCTTATAGAGGAGGATAAAGCAACATTTCAGGGATGCCTCAATTAATGAGAATACAAAAATATTGTACTCGCAATAGAAATGGACAATCTAGTATATTGCAGAGTACTGATAGAAATGGTTAAAAAAACATTTTCATGATTTGAGGATCCTAAAGTTAAAGAGTCTACATGTTCCATGTCAGATTAATTGTTTGATAGGATTTAGCCTAGGTGTATGTGTCTGCCTGATTTGGGAATAAACACCACATTTGACTCTCTCCATAGAATTGAATATCTAAAGCATGACTACTTTAGAGTATATGAACTAAAAGTTTCATTATTATGTATATACCACCTGGTCCTGGAGTTTTGTGTGGAGGTCTAAATCTCTTTCATTAGATTCCAGTGCTCTTTGATGTCCTATCTATCTTAATTGATCACACTGAAGGGTGCTGTAAGAGGCTCTACCTCAGCATTTGTACACCTAAGAAAAAATTAGTCATTCATGTATATTACAAAAAGTATTGGTCCAAGTACAGTGCCTTGAGGAATACCAATATAATAATCTTCTGTAGGTTTCTTGTGGTGTATTAATTATTGTCATATTCTGTTTGTTAATTTTTTGGGAAATATAGCCAACATATTTTTATATGTTTTTATTTTTTTTTATTTAATACAAACATGCCCGCATCAACTACTAAGAGTTATTAGCAGGAGGACTTACACAAGTAGTATGTGTTGTATTTGTGTTATAGATAATTTTTAAATTTTGTTATACAAATTAATGTCTTTGAAATATTTAATTAAAGCACTTGTGTCTTTGGTGAGCACATTCTTGAATACCGCACTTAAATTATTCTGTCTTCTATATCTAGAATATTCGGGACACTCTAAGATAATATGTTTTATAGAAAGAGAAACATGGCAATGTATACATTCTGGTGCTGGTTCTTTGTTGAGGAGATATTGATGTGTAAGAAGTGTGTGACCTATTCGCAGGCGGGTTAAGACAACTTGGTCTCTGCGTTTTTCTGGTATTGCTAGAAATAATCCGACTTGTGGCTTAACTTCTTTCAGTTTGGATGTCGTATGGTTCCATCTTACTTGCCAATAATTAAATATATGTTTTTTGATTGGATTTATGTGGTCAGTGTAGGGAATTTTTTTAATGTAAGGTGCTTCTTGATTAGATGTTGTATCTACTGCTAATTGATCGACTTCTTCGTTTCCTTTTATACCAGAGTGAGATGGAACCCACAGAAATGAGACTTTCTTTTGGGTGAGGCGTGTTATTTCCATTTCACTTTTTGTTTGTATAAGAATAGGATGTGAAGGGTAAAGTTGTTTTAAGCCAAGTAACGCACTCAGTGAATCTGTTATGATGAGAAACTTGGTTGCTGTAGAGTCTTTGCACATTTTTAGGGCTTCCAGAATTGCAGTGGTTTCTCCCGTGAATATACTACATTGATTCGGTAGTCGGATGGCAGATTTGTTATTTCCACAGATGTAAGCTGCTGCAATTCCATTGTGATTTTTTGAAGCATCTGTATAGATTTGCAGGGTTTGGGGGTATTTTGATATAATTTCCTTGAAGAGGTTTTGTAGGAGACAGGGGTTGGTTGAATTTTTTGGATTTTGAGTGAGGATTTTTATATATTTATTTCAACGTTTAACCCACAATTTACTTCCTTGACAATATTATTTGGGGTTAGAATTTTGTTATAATAAAACAAGGGAAGTATTTTAAAAAACATTTATTTACCGACATTAATAACAGTCACTGACTCATAATATTCATCCCTTCCAGTAAATCTAACAGATAAATGTATATTTTTCAAATCGACAACTCCGAAATAATAGTTTTTATATTTTTTAAGGATATCATCGGCATCAAAAGACTCCTGTTTTTCTTCCGGCCGCCTAAAGCTGGTGTTCATCAGAGTTACATGCAATTTCACTCTGTCGTATTGTTTTCTAGCTAAACCAGATTTATAGAAATATTCCGAAATAGCATCGGAAACATGTTGTAGCTCCAAATTCTGCGTTTCGTCTTCCATTTCCAAGTTACCGTATAAAACGTTTACACTGAATGGATCATCGTTCATTATTTCCACACCTTTTAAATGGATTTTATAATTTTTATTGTTGTTAAATATTTTCGATATAACTTCTTGGTAACAAGCTTTCAATACGTGTTTAGCAGAATCTATTTCTTCGTCATCTAATAAAGTTAAGGTGGTTATAGTGAGGTGAAGTTTTTCAGGATTCTGGAAAATTGAATCGGTCACACCTCTAGCGGGATCTTTTAAAACTACACGTTTAAACTCAGTTAATTTTGCTTTAATCGCATCTGATCCCATGGGAATTGAAATGAAATGAGTAATAGGTAATTTATCTTTCCTTTGCATCACTATCAAAGAAATTTGTGTCCTGGCTGAAACTACTTTTCTTTCTGTAGGTCCAGTTATTACAACATTTCCTTTTTCATTAGGTTTTGGTACTTTTATTTGTGTATTGGTACTTTTTTCCAAATTTTTTAATCTAATAAAATTTGTTCCAATTATAAAAGGTAGTATACTG
>CAJUYG010001498.1:36549-56542 GCA_910591675.1 Galerucella calmariensis
GTTTGCAAGTCCCTCCTTCTCTTTTCCAATTTTTCGTGCAATATAGTCATCAAATCTTGGGCTTCCTTTTCCAAACTTCGATAAGGTCCGTTCTTGGCTAGCTGAGTTGAAAAACTACCGAAACAAGCTTCGACGAAATGACTAAAATCCTTCTGCGGTTGCAAAATCGTACTTTCTATCACCGTCTGATAAGCTGCTAATTCGTCCCATTCCATTTTAGCTTCGAACGCCGCCAGAGCTTGTTCGGGACTTATTTGGAAATAGTAATCGGAAGCCAAGCCCGGCCCCGCTATTCTTTTCACCACGAAACTGTCGCTGGCCGGTATACGACCGCGTTTTTTGATCAACATATGAAAAATCAGAGCGTCCCAAAGAAGGCGTAACCAATAACGAACGAAACCACCTGAAAAATTAAAAAAATATAAATACAGGGTTGTTCAGAAAATAGGCAAATTCACTCACCTGCTAAAATAGCAAGTGAAATCATAGGACAGACGAAGGCAGCTACGAATAAGGCTATCAACGGTTGAATACAACCCTGCATCAACAAATTCCAAACGACCGCTTCGAAAACAACGAAAAATCTGTTTCTCTTCAATTCGGGACTGTCCAAATCGTAAATTAACAGATTGGTTACTTGTACAGCCAAAGTAAGACACGGCATCCAAAGAATTGAAGTTAAAGCGACGAAAACGCTCGTAAACGTCACCATAAAGCAAACTATGGGAAATACTATGACGATTAGGAGCGTACCGAATAATCCTTTGATGAAATAGTTCCAAATTCTATTCATATGTCTCGTAAGTCCTTTTCCGATGAATCCCGTATCCGGTTTGGTTTCAAAATGCGTTCTCGACTTCGAAATGTGTCGCCACAGACTCAATAAGCGGGACATTAACGTCGGAGTTAAGCTACTTTTTCTGGGAAAAAGAGTACCGTTCACTTGTGACAGTTCCAGATCCGCCATGAACGGTTCCAAGCAAAACAACGCTCTCAACCCCACCGGGCTGCACCACGGTAGGACTATGCCGAAGAAGAACATCGCGTTCCACGTCCAGCACCACGTACGATGGAAATAGTTGAAGATTCTCCATAGAGGCCAACGAGTAGTGGTGGTTCTAATGGTTTCTTTTTCGACTAAAAACACCTGAAAAAAAATAATGGGATAACATTTTTTTGTATAAAAATATTTGAATCGCTTACTGGTTGACTAGGATCGGATCTGGGAGTGGTGATGCTTGTGGCTTGTTTGCTTAGTACGGTCGGTACTACCTCGGACTGTCCTTGGAAGTTTCGTCGAACTACCCAATTTTTCGGTAACCATATTTGTGTCGGCCAGAAGAAGTTTCTTGTTGGTATTTTGTCTTTTCTTAATTCTCGGAGTAAAGCTGGTTCGCGTTCTTTCATGAAACTTAAATCTCTGAAAAGTAGCATGTTGGAATATGAGAAAAAAATAGGTTTTATAAAATTATTGTGGAGTGGATAAATAAATTAGAATGTTTTGCACAAAAATATCTGACAAATAATGTCTGAGCATACATATTTTCAGCAATTCAAAGTTTTGTTCAAAACTATTGAGTTAAAAACGGTTTTTAAGCAAATATTTTGAGTAAATCACAGTTGTGCTTAAAAATGCCGAGTAGTAGCAGTTTTTGCACAAATATTTTGTGTAAATTCAAACTTTTACAAATACACAAAGATCCTAAGCAAATAATGATTTCAAGTAACTGGAAATTTTAGAACAAAAATTCTTTTTTTATGTATAAAAATCCTAAGCAAATAATGGTTTTTGCACAAAAAATCCAAATCAAAAAACGGTTTTGCAGAATTCTATTTTTGTTCGCAAGTATACTGGGAATTTACAAAAATAGGTACATAATTTAAATTCAAACTTTTGCACAAAAATACTGAACAAATCGTTTTTTGCACAAACTTTTCGAAAATTGAAAGCTTTTGTGTCTAATATTGAGTAAAAACCGAAAAAAGTTGGAATAAAACCGGTTTTTGCAAGTATTTTGGCAAAATATCTTTTTTGACCGAAGTAAATGTATTTTTTTACAAAGGTACTGAGGAAAACAATGAATTTGGCATAAACAGAAAAACGACCAAATTTCCACAAAAATAAAAGAGAACAAAAAAATTTTGCACAAAACAATATGAAAACAAAAAAGTTCACACCGAAATACGAAGAAAATGTTGATATTCACCAAGCACTCCAAGCAAATATTGACTTTTGCCCAAAATATTAACAGTCACATGAAAATTGGTAAATTCCGACTTCCATAAAAATGCACAAATATGGAGAAAAGCAACAAATTTTGCATAAAATTGAGAAAAACAACCAATTTTCCATAAAGTAGAGGAAAACAATAAATTTCGAACAAAAGAACTACCAATTTTGTACAGAAATTGAAAAAAAAGATGAGGAAGTACCGTTAGGGAGAAGGTTTTATAAATATTAAATTACTGTGGAGTGGATACATAAATTAGAATGTCTTGCACAAAAATATCTAACAAATAATATCTGGGCATAAATATTTTCAGCAATTCAAAGTTTTGTTAAAAAATATCGAGTTAAAAACGGTTTTTGCACAAATATTTTGAGTAAATCACACTTTAGCTTAAACATGCCGAGTGATAGCAGTTTTTGCACAAATATTTTGTGTAAATTCAAACTTTTACATGTGCACAAAGATCTTGAGCAAATAATGATTTCAAGTAACTGAAATTTTAGAAAAAAGGTTCTCAACACTTTTTTTATGTATAAAAATCCTGAGCAAATAATGGTTTTTGCACAAAAAATCTGAATAAAAACTCGGTTTTGCAGAATTCTAGCTTTTGTATGCTCTAACTGAATTTGCACAAATAGGTACATAATATAAATTCAAATTTTTGCACACTGTTAGTTGCACAAAAATACTGAACAAATGGAAAAAACCGGTTTTTGGAAGTATTTTGGTAAAATAACGGTTTTGACCGAAATAAACGTATTTTTCACAAAAGAGAAAAACCAACTTAACACAAATATAGCGAAATACTACCAATTTTGCACAAAATTGGAGAAAAACAACAAAGTTTACACCGAGATATACGAAGAAAATGCTGATATTTGCAAAGTATATATTGACTTTTGCCAAAAATATAAAAATTGGTAAATTCAGATTTTTTCATAAAAATACACAAATATAGGGAAAAGAAACGAAGTTTGCATCAAAATTGAGAAATACAACCAATTTCTACGTGGAGGAAAACAATAAATTTGGAACAAAGATACAGAAGAACCACCAATTTTGCACAAAAATTAAGGAAAACAAATCTTTCAAAAAAAATTGAGTAAAACAAATTTTGCAAAAAAATTGAGGAAAGCAACAAATGTTGCACAGAAATTGAGGAAAACAAAAAATTTTGCACAAAAATTGAGGAAAATACAAATTTTTCCAAAAAAAAATCAGGAAAACAACAAATTATGCACACAAATTTGCACAAAAATAGAATAAAACAACGAATTTGCAAGAAAATAAAGGAGAACATAAAATTTTGAACAAAAATAGATGGAAATTACAAATTTTACACTGAAATACAAAGAAAATGTTGATATTTACCAAACATTCTAAGCAAATATTGACTTTTGCCCAAAATATTAACATTCACATAAAAATACACAAATATAGAGAAAAGCAACAAATTTTCCAAAAAGTATAGGAAAACAATAAATTTGGAAGAAACGTAGAAAATAACAAATTTTGCCAAAAAATTGAGAAAAACAACAAATTTTGCCAAAAAATTGAGAAAAACAACAATTTTTGCACAAAAATTGAGAGAAAGCAACAAATTTTGCACAAAAATAGAGGAAAACAACAAATTTTGCACGAAAATATAGGAAAACAACAAATATTGCAAAAAAATGAAAATCACAAAATTTACCAAACATTTTAAGCAAATACCAACAATATACAACAAACTGAATATTTAATCGTAATTAATATACTAACCTATTTAGAAAATAAACAGTTTGCAAAAGTCTTTGCGAATTACAAAGCATCAAAGCCTCTTCGTGCGCACTCCACTGATTCTCTTGACTAAATTTACTTTCAGCAGCTCCAAGTTTCGACCTCAACCACGGTCCGATCCTCGATAAAACTGGATGAGCGTTACATAACCGAATTTTAACTTCTTCTTGCGATTTATTTAATCGATGTTGAACGTTCTCCACTGCACGATGCATCAAAACTACACTTTGAGCTTGTTGTACTAAAAGTTGACCAAAATCTTCACCCAAAGTCATGATATCAGGATGCGAAAGGATACTGTTGTATACCCTTTGGAGATATTCTTTCATCACAGCTTCGTTCACTTCCTAAAACAGAAATAAATTTAAAAAAAAAACGTTTATTTAAAATGGAAATTATATACTTTTTCAATATCTTCATCTGGCATTTTTTGAGTCCTCAATTCGGCTATTAGTCTTTCTCTAAAATGTAAAAACCATCCTCTAGTTTCTCTTTCTAATATAGCCACTAAAATTGGAAGTAATTTTTTCATTAGAGACCTATCCCACAGTCGCAAATCCAATTCAGAGCCTGAAGGTGTTAAAAATTTATAAGGTACCGAAACTGGTGGTTGAGAACATTCTCTTGTAACTTCGAATTTTTCCGTTGCCGCTCTTCTAAGCTGCTTTCGAATAAACGAACATAAAACTTCGAGAGAATCTTCATTTTCAGGCTGGAAAAAACCATAATCATCAAGTAGTTGTTGTTGATTTGATATGTATTATTTAAAAGTGATTGGCGTGTTTGCACAAAAATACTAAGCGAAAAATGGTTTTTGCACAAAAATTTTAAGCAAACAATGATTTTTTACACAAAAAGTTTCAGCAAATTCAAACTTTTGCACAAAAAAAAACGATTTTTGCACAAAAATTTCAAGAAAAACAAACTTTTGAGCTAAAATATTGAGTGAATACCGATTTAGACAAAAAATTAAAAGAAAAAAATATTTTGGCACAAATATGTTGAATAAATTAAAATTTTGGTATACCTAATAATATCAAGTAATCCCAGTTTTTGCACAAAATCACTGAAAATTCTGACAAAAATTTAATAGAACTCAAATTTTTGAACAAAAATTGTAAACTTCTATATTATGCAATAAAGAAATGAGCAAATGTAGGTTTTTGCACAAATATTTTAGGAAAATTCATACTTTTTTTAGCGAAAATATTGAGTTATAGATTAAAAGAAAATAATATTTCAGCACAAATAAGTTGAATTAATTCAAATTTTGGTACAATAATATCGAGTGATACCTACCAGTTTTTGCACATAATTACTGGAAATTCACACAAAAATTTAATGGAACTCAAATTTTTGAGACAAAATTGTAAACATCCCCATTATGCAATAAAAGTACTGAGCAAATTTTGCACAAAATTTTCAAGCAAATTCCAATTTTTACACACAAAAAAATTCTCAACCGATTTTGCACAAATATTTTGAATATATTAAAATTATTGCACAAAAATACCCAGTTAGTTCTGGTATTTGCACAAAAATAAATGTCCTTCAATCATTAAATGGATTAAATATGTGGATGAAAAAGCAGAAACAATGATTTTTTGCACAAAAAGTTTCAGCAAATTCAAAATTTTGCACAAAAAAGCTGAATAAAAAACGATTTTTGCACAAAATTTTTAAGAAAAACAAACTTTTGAGCGAAAATATTGAGTGAATACCGACTTGTAGACAAAAAGTTGAAAGAAAAAAATGTTATAGCACAAATATGTTGGATTAATTCAAATTTTGGTATACTTATGCATGTATGTGGGGTGACATTCACTGAGATCTAAAAGATCTATTGTGCCCTTGGTATACCTGATAATATTGAGTAATCCCAGTTTTTGCACAAAATTACTGGAAATTCACACAAAAGTTTAATGGAACTCAAATTTTTGAGAAAAAATTGTAAACATCTCCTTTATGCAATAAAAGTACTGAGCAAATATAGGTTTTTGCACAAAATTTTCAAGCAAATTCCAATTTTTACAGAAAAAAAATGCTCAACCGATTTTGCACAAAAATTTTAAATAAATTAAAATTATTGCACAAAAATACCAAGTTAATCCTGGCATCTACACAAAAATAAATGTTCTTCAATCATTAAATGGATTAAATATGTGGATGAAAAAGCAGTTTATTTAATTTTTGACAAAATACCAACCTGTATTTTCTTTTTTTAATTATAGTAAATATAGATCAAAATAAATGTTCATTTGGGTGATTGAAATAAATTATAAGTTCTGTATGCCGTTGATGGATAAATTTGTGAAATAATAAAAATGTTTGAACAGAAATACTCACTCTACAAACTAATTCCGCTACAAGATACTTATTTCTTTCTTCTCTGAGTTTAGCATCTAAATTGTGAGCTTGAAGACTTGGGATTCCAATAAGAACATCAAGAATACGCAGGAAACCTGCTAACAATGCTCGAGCTGCTTGAGAAATACTGAAGAAATGCGATACGAGCCTTCCTTTGGCAGTCACTACAATAAACCTCACTGCTAAAGCTAGATCGTTCAACAATGAATCGTGACTGTTCAACAATCCTTTTTGTAACAGTTGTGAGAGTTTCCATTTGTGCTTTTGTCCGGGAAAATTCAAAGATTCTACTTCAAATATGCTGAAAATTTCGAGAGAAAAAAGTTTCAAATGTTATTTCAATTGATATGGATGTTTAAATAGTAAAGTAAAACTTGCACAGATTTTTCACACAGACTAAAAATAATCTTAGACAGATTGCGAAAAAGTATTCATTCATCCATTCACTCGTTGGGTTTTCCTCAACTACTTAGGCACTTCAACTGAATCTTTGTACCATATCCCATGTTATCTACTACCGTTCCAGAAGCTTC
Source organism: Galerucella calmariensis (assembly GCA_910591675.1). Taxonomy (NCBI): domain Eukaryota; kingdom Metazoa; phylum Arthropoda; class Insecta; order Coleoptera; family Chrysomelidae; genus Galerucella; species Galerucella calmariensis. The sequence goes on from CAJUYG010001498.1 coordinate 43,460, forward strand.
ATGCCTTCTATTTGGAACACTAATTATTTTCATCATAGAGTTCACATTTTCTACACATTAGGTTTCCCATATTGTGCCGATGCTTCCTCAGGGAGCAGTGCCTAGTCACCAGGTCAGTAACTGTCTTCAAATGTCTCTTACTCAGTTTCAACAGCCTGGATGAGAGTTCCTTTTCTAGCCAGTTCCTGATTTCTCCTTTCATGCAATCTTTTGTAACTCCCCAAAAGGGTTCTGGACCTTGAAGTCTCCTTTAGCTAACTTTTTTGTCTAGTATATCATCTTCTTATGTTTTCATCAATACAGGCTATAGTGGCAATCATCTCAGCTTGAAACACTGACATATTATATTGACCAATGCTAAAGAACATTCTCTTTCTAGGTCCGTTTATACCAGCCCCACTACCATGGTTTGTTTTAGAACCATTTGTGAGACACATAATTTATCTCCAATAATTCTTCTCCAAAATTATCTAGGAGCATAAACCTGCCTGCGAGGCAGTCATGATTACCTCTGGGAATTTCCCATTGGTGCAATCACTTTGTAGTCCGCAAAATTTTGCGTCCAAATGCCTCAATCATTCAACCTGCAGATCAACCCATCCACAGTTAGGTTCCATAAAAGTGGTGAAATTACTCCACCTTAAGGACATCCTTTAGTTGTCCTAATGGAGTAAGGTATATCATGCATATATGCAAAAAAGCAAAACACAAACTAAAAGAAATACAAACCAAAATTATTCAATATACAAATAAGAATTTAAAAACTGAATAAACACAGTTTTAATAATTTTTTCCAAATTTATCTTGATCAAAGAAATCGACTGATACCTTTGAAATAAACAAATATATCTAATTTTATTTCAACATTTTATTTCTTTGGTATTATTTGCTGTGCTCACAGGGAAAACAATATTCCATAATGAGGCTACAAAAGAGCATTAAATAGATGAGGTGTAGACAGCACATCAAAATGGTCATAGCTATAATAGTCACCACTAGATTAGAAGGGACAAGGACGAGAAAAGCCAGAACAACATTGTGAAATCAACATTTTCTGGAATTTTTAAATTTCCCGCATCTCACCCAAGGGAAAACGAGCTCCCAAAAGCGTGAAAATGTGAAATAATGAATAAAGTGAAAATTTCATATTTTGCTGATTTTGTATATATTTTTTGTGCTCTTCTAAATTAAAATGAATGTGGATAATGTCAATAATATAATCTCAAATAACATAATTCAAGAAGTTATGGAAAATGCTACAAAATAAATAGAAATTGGAAGAGATGTTCTTTCTCAACAAATTCCTTTTTGGTTCTCCAAGAATCTATGCCATGATTATTCATCAATTACGGGGATTAATTTATTTTTTTCCTTGGGGTTTTCATTACTGCTTTGCAGAGAAAAAAATACATATACTACGGCCGTTCAATATAAGCATCCAAAATTAAAACAAGAAATAATATGGGCAAATCCTTAATAGGTCCAAATAATAAAACAACAAAGATATGGTGCATCAACCCATAGAAAACTGGAAAGTGAGGTTACATTTTGAATAACCATTTCCCTTTATTTTGGTTTTTGAATTTCCAGAACACGTTTTAGTAATTTATTAGTACCTACTTGAATATGTGACAACAGTGTACCCCTTATTGTCTTTTTTTTTGGCACTCTCAAAAATAAGACACTTTTGTTCCAGGAAAGAAATTGAACTAACTTTCTTGGAATGTGATAGTCAAATGTTGATATTCAGCCGTATTCCGTATCATGTATGTTATTTTTAACGATGGTCCGTTATGTTAAAATAACGATCGTATTTAACTATATTGTTAACTGTTCTGTGATTCCCTATCAAGCTTCATTAACGATATTGTTAAAATTATACGTTAAAAAAGAAGTAAGTTTTGATTCTCACGAAGCGAGATGGAACGATACACCTTCAGTGAATGTAAAAAGAGATGGATTCGGTCCCGTTAGATCCGTCAAAGTATAACCTTTATATAACATACCATCAAAACATATGACAGAAGCAGGGACAAGGGTCATCTGACAGAAGTGCAATTTGTACAATATAACGCGAGGAAAGTTTACATTCAAGTGTACTTAATATAATTATAAATGGTAGAACAAGAACGCCTTCCAAAAACAACAAGGCCACAGTATGACATGCTGTTGGAATTTTTAGAAAATCGTCCTATTGTAATAAGGGGGAAGAGCAAACCATGCGAGATTAAAATAATTAACAATTTGTGGGAACAATTTGCTAATAAAGTTAATATAAAAAAAACAGGACCATTCAAAAGCAGCCTATTATTTATGTTTGGTTGCAAAAAATTACAAATCACCACGAATATTTAGCAAAAACTGATTAGATTTTTGACATTTGTTCCACTTAACGATATCGTTAAGTCGTAACAAGCTGTCAAACTGGTCCAGTTATTTTAACGATGATAAAATAACGATTCTCGTTGACATAACTATGAGCATGATGATACAGAATCGGTATTTTTAGACATATCGTTATATTACATAAATGCACACTTAACGATGGTCGTTAAATAACATAACGTGATACGGAATAGGGCCGATTATGATGTAGATGGTAGGAGAAATCTACCAAGTTTCAAATGAAGACCAAAATTCTAAAAATATAGTTAGGTACTGTTTCATCAGTCGATTTCTAAAGAATTTAAAGAATTAAGAAAACCAAAATAAAAAGTCAAAGAAAAATTCAAGTATTGAGAAAAAACAAACAAAAACACTGCAGAAAAAGTAGTTAGACAATCCACAGTCAATCATAAACGTACCCATGTAATCTAATACTTTCTAGTTGTTCCTGCTTCAATCTTTTTGGTTTTCCAAATTTGTCCTTGTGCAAGCTTTACAAAATAACAGGATGAGGGTTATAAAAAATAGAAATATATGCATATAAAAATAAAATATACGTTCACACAAAATAAAGATGAAACAGTGAGTGTGTGATTACTGATTTTTTAAATCTATAAAAAAATCACCATAACAGCGAAAGGTCATATTTACTTGTGAAATAATATGCACTAAAATGTAAATCTTACCCCCTTTCTCTAATATACTCCAATTGTTTGCCAGTCAATCTTCTCGGTTCTCCTTTTCCGTCAACAGCAACTGCATCTAGCTCGTCAAAAGAGGGAGCTATAAACAGATCTCTTAAATGATATTTTGACTTAAGTCTACCTAGAGATCCATCCGATGTTACTTGAGATGTTGTAAACAAATCACAATGAGATACTGGACTTGGAAGAACTGAAAAAAAGCCATCAATCAAATATATTTAAGATCTGGGTTAAAAGGCAACTTATTACATTAAAACTTCTTAACAGTGGACAGATAAGGGACATTTTTCTGTCAGTTAAGTATCAAGAGGTTTAACAATTTTAATATAAAGGAAGTGTATCTGTACATGTAGGTAGATTAAAATCCATCAACCTTCCTTGAAATTTGGAAAGGCGTCTATACATGGAGGAAATTTTTAAATAAATAATGTCTTTTGGTAACAATTTGTGTGTCCCCTCTGTTATATAGATGGTTGTTTGGAAACGGTAATTGCAGAATTCTGGACATGTGTTTTTTATTGTTACATATAGAGATGTCTGCTATATATGAAGGTTTTACTGTGTATGTCATAATATATCCAAAAATTGTACTTACTAATAGGAAACATCTTCCAATGATACAAAAATTGCTCAGCCACCTGTTTAATGTTATTAACTAGCTGTTCTACTTCTGGTGGTGCTCCTACTAATGTTACATCAAACCTTAGAGGTTCTCTCTCAGGTTGAAGAGGATCGTGACCTATTATACCACTATCATTAGACCTGAGAGGATAGAGAGACGTAGGTCTAGCTGCATAATTGTGACCATCTTGTTGAACTGGATGAAAATCAAGTTTAAGAGATGCTGAAAATGTAAAATTAGTTTTACTACATTTGTTTTTTAAATAAAACTTACATCTAGGAGTTGCTGTTGATTCTTTTTCCACTTCTCTTTCAGCCACATTAGATTTTGATCTGTGATGTCCATGTTTTGGATGCCCATTGTATTCAGAATTAATGCTTTGACCTGAATCTGATTTATTCTGGCCAGAACTACCACCTGAACTATGTCTATGATGGCCACTGGACTCTGATCTTCTGTGTCCTGCTGGTAGTTTTGAACCAGAGCTTGGCCTGGAATTCATTTTCTAGCCACAAAGGGATGTACCACACAATACAAATGCATTATCTGAAAAATAAAAACATGGATAGTGAGTCCAATAATTATTAGTGTGTGTGAATTAGTTTTAGTAACAGTTTAAATCAAAGGAATAGTCTTGGTATAAATATGAATAATTTATTTTAACAGATGTATTCCCAGTTTTTATAATTAAGAAAGGTTATGAATAATTTAGATATATATAGTCTTAGTAGACAATTCCAAAGTTTTAATATTATGAATATCTATTTGTTTTACTTTACATAATTTTTTTATAAATAAATGTACATGTTAGAGGTATTTTCTACTCAATAGTATTGAGTAGAAAATACCTCTAAATATTTATATACCATAAATATTTATCTACAATGCATAGCCAAATTAACTCAAGAATGTTAATAATACTTTTCCATTTAACCCAATTTTCATAAATAGAATATAGGTTATTTATAAAACAAGATGTTCAGAAGAAGTGTATTTTAGATACATGAATAGGGTTTCATTATTAAAATAAAATTTTTGCAACTTACGCTTCAACAATATGTTTAATCTGAATCCTAATAATTGAATCTGGCAATTCCAGCCCAAAGAATAGCTGATGTGGGTCGAGATGTTCCGAAACAAAGACGAGACATAATAACAAACTAACACAATTATACGCAGTTCTTTGATAATTGAAAATTACACTTTTATGCGGGACAAATTGCACAAGAACTGGCTTTTAAAATAGCTGGATCATTCACGTATTTCCAGTTCCATTTTCCTTTTTCCTATTCAACCTTCAACCACAAACTTCGTAAAACATGAAACCACCATAAAACACAAACACTACCCATCTGCTACCTCTATTGGTTGATATGGTAATAAACGTCAGAGCCTAGTGGGCGTGTATTCAGTATGTATGGTGTCCTGTCAGTGTACTTATGCTTTATCTATGACTTCTATGAGCCACAAATTACTCACTCTGCTTTGGTGCTATGAGCGTTGAGTCGTTGACTATGAGCATGAGTGAGTATGAGTAAGTTTCAATATTGTCAAAAAATGAGCATTGAGCGTTTCTAAGAGACCTTAAATTTGCGTGATTATAGTTTAATTGCCATTTCTAACTAAAATATTTGTATTTGGAAGTTTTATTAAACTATTGGAACTATTAGATGGAACTATGTTAAAGTCTCCTTTATTCAGATAATTGGGCACGTATAGTTTGGTTTTGAGGAGGGTGTCCTTACTACATGTTTGAAGTATTTTAGCCATTTTAGGTATATTGTAACATTGACATCATTAAAATAAACGATTACCATGTATTTCAAACATAATTTTAAATTCTCGTTATTTATATATTGTTGATTTATTTAATTTTACTCCCTAATCCTACCCCTTCTATGAGTTTCACACTCGTTAAAAAACGCAATTATTACCTATTTAACCAATTGAAAAACTATACTTACGGAATACAATGATAAGAGGATTAATCTTCAGTTAGTGACTTGAACACTATATGTTATTAATTTGTTCAACAAAAACTAGGTATATTGATATTAGATTTTATAGGAAAGTCCAAGCTTTTGTTATATAATAAAAACTTCACCTACGCCGCTGGTATCAATTGTATATCAATAGTAAACAATAAAAGTCCTGTATAGCGGTTTTTATTTTAAAAAGATTACACAATGAAATGACATATTCAAATTAGGAATCTTTTATATAAAGTTCTAATTAATAATTACATTTACATATTTAATATCGATACCGCCAATTTACCGTACCAAAACACAAGTGTCCTTGACAGTTGAAGTATTTTATTCAATCAAAGCACACGTGACCTACACATTACTACAGTATTGGTCAATTGTGAGCGTGCCCTGCGCGGATTTATTGCGCAACAGTGAACACAAAATGCCGTCAGAGTCCAAACCTTTGTTGACAGCTCAAACAGAAAAGCCAAATCATTACTCGTAAGTGTATATTTAGTGCGTGATTGTTATTGTGACGTATACAGTAATTAATTGTGTGCAATTTGATTTGTTTTTTATATTTGAATACTGTGTTAATTTTTAGATATTTGAAAGAATTTCGCGTCGAGCAATGCCCGCTCTTCTTACAACACAAATGTACACAGCATCGACCATTCACCTGTTTTCATTGGCATTTTATGAATCAAAGACGACGACGACCCGTTCGTCGCAGAGATGGAACATTTAATTACAGTGCCGATAATTATTGCACAAAATACGATGAAACTACAGGCATTTGCCCCGATGGAGACGAGTAAGTACACCTTTTTTGGTTAACTCTTCTGTTATTTTTGTGATGGTGGGTGTGACAGCTTTGTGGCGCAATTAGTTATTTAATATTATATTTGCAATTATTATACATCTAATTGTAAATTTTCCCGGCTAATCTAACAGGTGGACTTGTAAAATAATAGTGTTCATGTAGAATAGTTATTTTTGGCGTTTGATTTGACAATAGATAACCAAACTTCTAAACATCAAAACAATGTCATAACAAACTTGGACCTATCCCAATGATGTTATTTTTCAGTAAGGCTCTGAATTTTTTTATACTAGTAAGTTGAATTTGAACAATGTGGGTATTACTTTTGATTTCATTAGAAATTTGATTTGCAATATGAAAGCATTGTATTAATTTAAATCAAAATTAACTAATTGCTGTGAAATCTGCCATACATTACAATAATAATTGTTTTATACATAATTATCTAAACAATACCTCTTCATTCATTCATATTTTGGAGTGTTACAATCTTTAGCTAAAATAATAAATATTAAAAATTAATTTTTTAGCTGCCCTTACTTACATAGAACAGCAGGAGATACAGAAAGAAGATATCACCTTAGGTATTATAAAACATGTATGTGTGTTCATGACACAGATTCTAGGGGTTATTGTGTAAAAAATGGATTACATTGTGCATTTGCCCATGGTAGTCATGACCATAGACCACCAGTATATGATATAAAAGAAATACAAGCTTTAGAAGCTGCTGAAGCAGAAGGTAGTGGGTCTTCAAATGGCCCTAATGCATTAGACAAAGAAAGAAATTTAATGAATGAAGATCCTAAATGGCAAGGTTAGCTAGAAATTTAAAAAATTGTTTTAGGTATAATGTTTCTGTTTCTTTCTTTTACATTCTAGATACAAATTTTGTTCTATCTAATTACAAAACGGAACCTTGTAAAAGGCCACCTAGGTTGTGCAGACAAGGTTATGCTTGTCCCCAATATCATAATAGTAAAGATAAAAGAAGGAGTCCTCGGAAATTTAAATATAGGTAAATATATATTATGATAATACTGAGGGAAATACCATCTTACAATTGAGAAACATCATCAAATATATGAATATGACATGTACATTCACTCAGGTGGCCAATTTATTTGATTATGAATAAAATTTATTATTATTTTTAAATTTTTTAGATCAACACCTTGTCCTAATGTGAAACATGGAGAAGAATGGGGTGAACCTGGTAACTGTGATGCAGGTGATTTATGTTCGTATTGCCATACTAGGACAGAACAACAATTTCACCCAGAAATTTATAAAAGTACAAAATGTAATGATGTGCAACAGTCTGGTTACTGCCCTCGTGGGGTGTTCTGTGCTTTTGCACATGTAGAACGTAAGTTGATACATTATATCACTTAATGTTGCAATAATTCATTTATTTTTGCAGAAGAATTAGGAGTTTCTAGAGATACTGGAGAAAGTGGCACAAATCTAGCAGATATATTATCGAATGTTCTTCCTCAGAGTGTTGAATTAAAACTCAAGGAAAAAAGCAGTGATAGTTCTGTAAGTGAAAATAATATCGTTATTTATTGGATTAGATTTTACTTTTAAATTTTTAGAATGGTTGTAGTGAAGTAAGTGAATCATCATCAACGTCATCAGAATTAGGAAATTCCATAAGCAATTTAAATAGTAGTTTAATAAATGCCAGTGTAACTAGCACGACAAGTACAAGTAAAGCACCAGGATCTCAACTCACTCATAAACCTGTACCCTTCCAGGGCAGGCCCACAATAGGAATGGAATTGTCAAACAAATTATCAGCAATAGAAAAAGATCCAACTTTAGATGCAATAGAAAGGGAACAGAGAAAACAAACTTTATGTTTTGCTTACAGCAGTTTGGGAAGTTCATTTTTCGGCAGAGGAAATGACACTGTTGAAAGTGTAGTCGGTGAGTAAATATCAAATTTTCATGTTTCTTATATTGAAATGTCAAATTTCAAAGTAACAAGTAACATTTATATTTTTTGTAATGTAGGCAATGCATTAGAAGAACTAAATTTAGAAGATTCTTTGAACTTATCAGGGGCGTTAGACCGAGATTTGGACGGAGGTTCTCCTACTGTTTCGAATTCAATATCTGTAGGATTGGCTTCATCTGCAGGTCTTCTAGGTAGTTCAGCTCCTGTAAACATTCCGGGATCGACGAGATCCGGTCTAGGAGGATTCAGTCCGCAAGGAAACAGTCCCATGCAACCGTTTTTATCGGCGACTAGGTTTTCTCAATCTGATATAGATTTTTTGAATCATACGCAGATGAGCTCGAGCGCCTCGAAAATTAACAACTATCAAACATTTTTCGATTTTCAGTCGCAAAGTATATCGCCCAACAATAGGAATCACAATAATTTTAGCAGTATGTCCCCTAGTATTAACAGCAATTTGGAAGTTGTCAGGTAAATTTTATACCAAAAAATAATTTCGTTTGTTGAAAAAAATATTTTTTTTTGCAGGCTACGAGATGAATTAGGTACTTATAGATTGCAGTTGAATAATTGGGAAGAACGTTTTCAACAAGCTAGGACAGCTTGTGATGCTTGGCAGAGGGAGGCCGAGGAAGCTACTAGGAAAGCTCAACAAGTTGAGAGTAAATTTAGCGAGACGTTGACACAATACAATACCGTCAAGCACGAATTGGAGCAGTTACAAGGAGGGCCTCACATTAGAAGTATAACTAAGGTATTTACTTCTACTTTTATAGTTATCACAAATACCAACTGATTAGATCCAAAAAATTGTTTCTTTATCAATTTACTGCTTTAAAATAGCAATTTTCATCTTTGAAATAGTAGTTTTCACGAATTTTCTTATATAAAACAGCAGGATTTACCGATTTGATTATGTCAAATTGCTAATTTCGTTAATTCCCTGCTTTAAAATAGCAGCTTTGATTAATTTTCACCTTTGAAATGACAATTTTTATATCTTCTGTAAGTTCCTTGTGGCATTACTTATTATTTTTTCTCTTATTTTTTGGGAATCAAACCACAATAATGCTTTTTATTTTTTATTTCGACGTTTCGGTAGCGTACCAGCTACCGTTGTCAAGATTAACTAGTAATAAAATAATTTTTAGTCCCTATCTGACACAACGAAAAAAATATGACAACTAGACGATCAATAATATTTTGAAGTTTAAGACTACAAAACTTTGTTGTCAAATTTTATTAAGGTCCATTCATAGTAGATCACATCTCTGGTAAAATGTGAAATAAAATATTTTATTTTATGACATTCTAACGATATGATAGTCTACTAGAAATGGAATCCAATGAAGTGCACGTTCCAGGAACAGTTTTTATTGGGATAGCGTTTTTTTCCGCTTATTTTGGAAATGTTGTTAATAAAACGCGTTTATTGTTTTCAAAATATGTATAACTCAGTTTGGTGATTTTGTGTATTGAACAATCTTCAAAAAATTGCATATATCAGATATCTTGTGAATGCGACAAATTATATTTAGGTGAAACATCTAGACCGTTGAAAGTCCGAATAAGTGAACATAAAAAATACATCAAAGATAGGGAGTTCTTTAAGTCAGGTATTTGTAAACATGCTTGGAAAGAGGGGCATAAAATTCAATGGGATTCGACAAAAATAATATTGAAAGAGCCCAATAATAAAAGACGAAAAATTGAAGAAAGTGCTTTAATACAACTAAATTCAGATAAATGTGTAGCTAGTATTTCAGCCGAATGTAGTCAAATTTGGTTACCAATGTTGGAAAGAGAAATACCCAATAATCAATTACCTGCGTTATCAGGATAGCATCATAAGTTTGTATCCAGGTTTTCTTATGATTTATCATTGGAATAGTTGTTAATAGATACACACTTCAATACACGAAATCACCAAACTGAGTTATACATATTTTGAAAACAACAATAATGGACCTTAATAAAATTTGACGACAAAGTTTTGTAGTCTTAAACTTCAAAATATTATTGATCGTCTAGTTGTCATATTTTTTTCGTTGTATCAGATAGGGACCAAAAATTATTTTATTAATTTTATTACTAGTTAATCTTGACAACGGTAGCTGGAACGCGAAATAAAAAACATTATTGTGGTTTGATTGCCAGAAAATAAGAGTTTTCTCTATTTATAAATTCACTTCTTTGAAATAGCGGTTTTTATCAATTTTATAGTTTAAAATGGCAGTTTTCATCAATTTTCTTTCATAAAACAACAGGATTTCGTTAATTTTCTTCTTAAAAATAACAGTTCTCATGAATTTTCTTTTTTTAAATAGTAGTTTTCATGAATATTCGTTAATGAAATAGCTGGTTTTATCGATTTTCTATACATAAAATAGCAGTTTTAATTAATAAATTGATTGTTTCAACCCTTATTACGTTGAATATATCCATAATTATTTAATAAGCAGTTTTTATTAATTTTCTCCTCTGACATGGCAATATTTATAAATTCACTTATTCGATATGGTCGATTTTATCAATTTTATAGTTTAAAATAGCTCTTTTCATTAATCTCCTTTAAATAGCAGTTTTCATTATTATTCTCCTTTGAAATAAGTTGTTTTTATTATAATTTTCCGCTTTTAAATATCAGTTTTTATAAATATTTTATAAAATAACAGCTTTTATTAATTTTCTGCTTTAAAACAGCAGTTTTTATAAATTTACTGCCTTGAGGTCATTTTAGATTAGACAATTTCTTGTGCAATATTTAGTTCAAGTTTTGGAACATTTCAAATTGTTAAGTCTAAAATTGAAAATTGTCTATCCTGTCAAATTGTGAAAAAAATAGAACAGTGGAAATGTGCTATGAAAATGTCGTATGGATGTCATTAATTAATTTGTGGTTATGTATTAAAGTGGTTGAAAAATATGTCTTGGAATAAACTAGAGATTGAAATATTAATTGAGGAAATCTCAAGACATGCTTGTTTGTACAACGTAAAACACAAAGATTACCATAACAAATACTTAAGAAGCTTAGCCGTAGAATCCGTAGTGGCAAAGTTAGACATCATTAGACCGTTTCATTAACCTCTTATTTTGCCAAATCTTCTCTGTTTTAAAGTTAATATTCGCTTAGTGACATGAGCAGCTGTGAAAATTAATAAATATTTCAAATTTTCCGATTCCATAAATAACGACATTTTTGAATTTGAAAAGTTTATAAATATTTGATCATCAAATCAGATCACTGCGCAGAATATTGAACTAAATATTGTTCCAAAACTGGGACTAAATATTGCACGATAAATTGTCTAATTTAAAATGACCCTTGTGTTAGCAGCTTTGATGAAGTTTTTCCTTCATAACAGCTGCAATTATCAACTTTTTCTTTCATAGTAGCAATTTTTATTGATTTTATGGTTATAAAAAACACTTCATCAATTTTCTCTATTAAAATTACAATTTTCCTTAAAAATGGAAGTTTTCATGAATTTCCTACTTCAAAATAGCAGATATAGTAGTCATGGCATAAATTAATATTTTTATGAATTAAATGAATGAGAAAATGGAAAATTGTTTTTATTTTCAGCAAATTGAATTATATAAAAAGTTGAAAACTATTATTTTTTAATTCCCCCAAATTGATATAATTTAAATCTCTTTATAGAAAATGGTGTCGATTCAAATGTTTTTAGTGGTTTTCATTAAAGTTTAATTTTTTTTTTTCAATTTCCAGGTATCAGAATTGAGTAAACTCTCTCTAAGCGTTCTAAAAAGCCTGCATGCACAACTTAGACAAGATCTTGAGGAAATAGAAAAAGTTTTATACAGAGAAACGGCTTCTAAGTGTATGGTAAGTCATTACTTCTCAACAATTGACTACCGATAACCCCCAAAAAATTGTACAATTCACTATCTTGACTATAATTTTTGATAAAAACAGCAGCATATCAATCGATAATTTAACAGCACATTTTAGAGCTTGTAGTTAATAAATTGGATCTCAGTTTCGCTCCTCCCATTGGAATGGCTAAATATTGGTCATTTATCAAACAATTTGACACTAGTCTCTGTATTCTCAGCTAATCGCTTTGTCTCTTGCTCACTTTAAAGTGTCTCACCATTTTGTACTTGTCTTTTATTTACTCTACAGTGACTCACCACTTTAGAATTGTCTTTTTCTGACTCTGCAGTGACTCAACCCTTTGGAATTGACTTTTGCTTACTCTACAGTGACTGAACACTTTGGAATTGTTTTTTTTGCCTGCTCTACAGTGTTTCATCTCATTGAAATTATTTTTTGATGAATTTACAGTGTCTCACCATTTTGGGATTGTCTTTCACTTACTCAATAGTGTACCTTGTACCACCACTTTGTAATTTTATTTTGCTTACTTTACAGTGTCTCAGCACTTGGGAATTTTTTTTAGGTTACTTTACCATATAATTTAAATGCAACACAAACAAACAACATTTTCCTTTTTCGTTCGAATTATTCAAATTATCCAAAAGAAAAAATATAAATTCTTTTGTCCCAAAACAACTAATTTCTCACTGTCGACATCGATATAATAATCTGGAAATTTCTCAATACTTTATATACAATTTTTTTT
>CAJUYG010001499.1:8833-31767 GCA_910591675.1 Galerucella calmariensis
GAATTGTAGGAATGTGCTTTCTCAGGGTGCAGTGACCGGTGATCCTATCAATTAACCCCTGCTTAGGTTCAATATCTCGTTGGTCAGCGACTCCCAGGCTTTTTAAACCAAAAGTTTGCTGTATTCCTGAATAGGCACGTAGCTGAAGCAATCTTATGGAATGGGCAAACAATCTTGACTTTATCCTATGGGAAATATCGTTTTCTATACGGATTTTAACAAAAAAAGTTTAAGAAGAACGTGATGGCGTCTAATATAAATAGTTGTTCATAATAACCTTTTTTGTGTGCGTCATCGATTGTTAATGTCCTTCTAATACATTACGTGGGAAGAAATGGGAAAAGAGACAGGTCTGTTATTAATCCTAGTCAAAATATCACAATAATGAATCATTCAAAATAGGATGCAGACGTATCTTTCGTAGCGACAATGTGTCTTACATGTTTTTCTAATGTTCCACTAATAGTTCTCGTCAGGTCTGTACTTTGTTGTTTACGATGATTTTGAGGGTATGTAATGTAGTGTAAACCTGAAAGATTATCATATGTTTCGTAATCATAGATGTTCATTCAAAATAGAAACATTAGTAAAAAATGAAATAATCTGAAGTTTCAATTTAAATGATTAAAATGACATATTTAATCGTAATTTTTAATTTTGATCAACTTTTTTTCCTAACATTTTTTGATATTGTCTAATTTAAAGGTACTTTACTCTTGAGTGAAACTAATATTTTTTGACAAACCTCGTATACGACTAAAAAATTTTGATATTTGTAATGCAGAACTTCTTATGAAGAATAACTTTTATTCCTTAAATGAATAATAAAAAGTTTTCTATATGATTCCAACTCAGGGGGACATATTGTTTAATCCATTTTTCTTAAAAAATCACCCAACAACGACAGTATTTAAACCAATGGTTCAATAAAACTCAAAGTCCAAACCACAAAATTTAATAAAAGTCTCTTAAAGGACTCTTATGATGCTACTAGTTTCGGTACAATATTACCATCATCAGGCTACAATATAAAAAAATGGTGCACTTAATACATGAAGATCTTACAAGATTCTGTCAAAATTACTTGAACAAGAGTAATAGATATTAAATAAATGTGAAAGATAATATTATAATTAATAATACAAATTTGAGAATATTACAATTGTTGATATTAAATGAAAAACTGTTTAGTATAAATTAAAAAATTAATGAGAATACTGCAAATTACAAGTTTGATATTATAAATTATATAAGTAGGTAGTCAAACTGGAATAAAATAAAATTAAAATTTAGTTACCTGTATGAAACATATAATCCAAAGAACAATAGGTTGTTGCCAAAAACGTTCAAAAATTTTAATATGTTAATACATATTAAAATTTTTGTATTTTATATTTTTGTATTCTATTTTCTGGATCAAATAAATATTTATATCAAATAAATTTCAAGTTTTTTTTTTGAGTGGTAAGGAAAGAAAAAAAAAGGGAAGAACATTGGAAATATTAAGAAACTAATTTGAAGGTAATTAAAATTGTGAAAATGGCCTAATGGATTATGCCAAAAGGGGGGTTTTTGTGAACATTAATTTTTAAATTCACATTTAAACTGTCCGGAAGGACTATTTAAAAGGGCTTTAAAATTTTTTAACGTTTTTGGCAACAACCTATTGTTCTTTGGGTTATATGTTTCATACAGGTAACTAAATTTTAATTTTATTTTATTTCAATTTGACTACCCACTTATATAATTCATATTATCAAACTTGTAATTTTAAGTATGTATTTTCATCAACTTTTCTATTTATATTAAACAGTTTTCAATTTAATATCAACAATTGTAATATTCTCAATTTTGTATTATTAATTATAATATTATCTTTCACATCTATTACTCTTGTTCAAGTAATTTTGATAGAATCTTGTAAGATCTTCATGTATTAAGTGTACCATTTCTTTATATTGTAGCCTGATGATGGTAATATTGTACCGAAACAAGTAGCATCATAAATGTCCTTTGAGGGACTTTTATTAAATTTTGTGGTTTGGACTTTGAGTTTTATTGAACCATTGCTTTGGATTTCATACAACCACATTTGAGATATGGATGAGCTCTTGGAGTTAACGACAGTATTTGTCTTCAAAAAACTCTGCCTCTCTCTTTAAAATAAATTGGTTGGACAGAGAGTAAATTTGAAACGACTTTTTATCAAATAAAAAAAATGGCAACGTCTTCTCGCAGTCCACTTTCTCCCACAATGTGCTTTATTAGTTTTTCAAACTATACTATTTTCGGTCGATCTCTGGTACCGATACACATAATCCGCCTTCCGATATTAAGGTGACGCAATATTGGTTTTATCTAATTATTATGCAATGAAAATTACGATAAAGACCGCAAACCGGTTTTTTCACTACGCGTTTGTCGTTTATTTGTTTAAACACTTACGTGTGTTAATTAATGTTTATTTTATGAACATTAATAGGTACTAACGTCATAAGTTTGAAAATCGCCCGATAAAAATGATACCAAAAATAGCATGTGGAGCTTATTTCATCGGAAATTCAAATTTAGTTGATCATAAGGAAATAATTGACGCTTTGGAATTATATATTGAGAGGATAAATCCACTGTATGTTTAGCAAAAAAATAGTATAATTATTGAGAGCAGTTCAACTAGTTTTTTCTCAACTCTGTACTGTTTATATATTAACACTGTGTTATTTATAAGATGCGACATGGGGATTCCTGTACCGGTTGGCCAACTAAGAACGGCCGTAGGCTATATCTCAGGAGTGGATTATAGCACAGGTTCGGGAAAAATTTTTTATAACAAAAATGGCCTAGAGAAACGTCCGGAAATTATTTCCAGAATTTTGGGTCCACCTCCAGAGGGCGTATTCGACAGTTAAAATTTCAAAATGCAAAATTTTTCAAAATTTATTCAATTAACGAGCATATTAAATATAATCAGATTCCTCGACAAATTCTGCATATTTTCAATGGGACAAATTCAAGTTTATCTCTTCAAATAAGGGGTGGGGGAGAGTGGGAGAGTGTTACGAGAAAACGCCTGTAATTCGGGTTCTGCTTGACCGATTTCAATAAGCTTGATGTTGTTTGAAAGAGCCTTTGTTCAACAATCAAAAATTTGTAAAAATGAAGCAATCTAATCAATAAAATAAATGCTAGAGGGCGCTGTTTTACTTTTTTTTAATATTGTGTTTTGTCGTAACAATTCTGAATGGAAGCATACAAATTGAAGTAGCTCTCCAAATAGAAGACTGAATTAGTAATAAATCACTGCAAACCGCAAGGCGATATCTCTTTCCTATCCTGAGATATCGTAAGAAACAGGTAAATGGCGGGAATTGTTCTTCTAACGTCTAGAAGACTGGTACGCCTTAACAGAAATTATTAAATCGTACCTCTAGAAGAACAATGACGCAAGTGTAAAAATTTCGAAAATTCAGTTAAATATGGCAAACGTGTCAAAAATAATCATTATTTCCAATGGTACAATGACTTAATTGTAGTATGCACCGGTGTGCTATAGGGAAGGTGCGTCGTGTTCCATTTGTATAAATAGGTTACCGTAAAAATTTAGAACTTTGCCCATATGTAAGGTTGTGAACATGTTTTTTTATATAACTCCATAAACCTTGTGAAATCGTTCCAACGGTCGCAAACGTTCCTTAGCAAGTCATTTCAACTTTCATGCACTAACCACTGACGGGCTGTGTTGCTCTTCGGAAACAGGTAGGGTAATTTAGGCTGGTTTTTGTCGATTTTGAACATGAAAAGCTAAGGTTTGCTGTGACTTTGTTTATCAATAATATTTCACAAGATTTGGTATGGGCGTACCTTGAAGTTTTGTTACCAACGTGATTTTGTGTAAATTTTGCTGAGTGTATTAGAAAGTCCTTATTGGCGATAAGAAGAAGTGGGCAATGTTGTCACATGAATTTTCGGAGTTTTTCGTTCGAGAAAAAGTTTTTTTTTTCACTTCATATGGCTCAGTTTGTTTATAAACAATAATTATAATACTGTAGGATAATTATAGTAATGCTTAAAATGAAAACTGATTTATATTTTTGCAGTATGGCACGAAAGTTGGGAGCGCGCCATTATAAAAACTAGAGTGAGCAAACACTTTCACACTGTACGTACATGCTGTGAAGAGTAAAAATATGAGTTCCCAAAATATTGTTGATTTTTTCAATATTTAAATGAGAATGCTACGTTTTTTTTTGTTGAGCAATGAAACTGTATTAGTTTTTTTTATTTTTCTATGACAAAATGTTTATTTAGTGGTTTAAGAGTCGTTTTTTTAACTTGCATACATGCAGAAACTTTTTTAAAAACATAATATGAGAGCAAAGTTGTAATAAAATGTTTTAAAATTGCTCATCGATGATTTTTAAATGAGTGGGCATAGTTGAAAAATTTGCTGACAACTTTGCCCACCCCCTTTTTATTTTTTTTTCGGATACTTCCTTTGAAGATATCGAAACAACACTGGAACTAACGATTCTTGATGCAAAAACATAACTTTTGTGATAAGCGTAATTACCAAAAAAAAATCTCACAATAATATATTAACCAAAAACAATATTTTCGTGGGCAAAGGTTTTACGGTACCTTCTTCTGGAGCAACCTCGACGTAACCTTCAATTGTGTTTTGAGCCCGGACCAATACGCACGTGTTTTGTCAGTACAACGACGTAATTGTAAATTGTGACATTGTTGATCTATAGTACAAAGGGTTTTTTCACGACTTCAACTGGAATAACGACGTAAGTGCCCTACGCAGAATGAGGGAGATGCGGTCCATAGCACTATTGAAAAGTCGATTGAGAAGGCGAAAAAGTCAGGACCTATATACATACCTGATCAGTACGTTTCTTTAATAAGATCTGCAAAGAAAAAAGGGAATCCTTTTATTGTAAAAGAAATGAGCTTCGGAGATTTTATGGATTTGAAGCTGCTAAGTGATGAGATGGCCTTCAATCACTCAAAAAATGTAAACGGTGATCAGATTAAGTTGTCGGATATTAAAATGATGCGTTTTGAAAAAGGTCATGATTACTACTTCTACAAAACAAGCTATGATGATTCGAGCTGGAGACTTGTCCAAATTAAAACTGTCAGCAAGGGTTATGAAAAATATATGCTTGAAGCCCGCATACAATTCGAAATTGCCAATAAGTACAAATAGAAAGGCAGATATACAAAGTTAAATAAACAGTAACATAATTCCTAGATTTTATGAACCGTTTTTCAGTACCTATTCCTAAGTTGTAAGAGTTGTATTTAGTATTACTCATCTAGTTTTCTCAAGTTTTTGTTATACATATTTTTTTATACTTATTTTCCCAACAGGCTACCTTCCCGAAGCAATAAGTTTCGTGAATAAATAAATAAATTTTTATACTAAATTGTGTCATAATTTCACGAATATTGAAAAGCGCAGTGGAATAATAACGCAAATGGAGGGTCATTGACTTCTAAAAGCTGTAACTGTTAATTTTTTCGGAAATTTCTGGAAATTAAATGCTTCATCTGGAAGTAGAATACATTTTCTGTTCATCATAGCTTTCTTGTTTTTTGAAAATTTACTGTTGCTCTGTTAATCAATAATTAGGGATAAAAAAACTTCAATCGTCAATTCTGAGGAATTGCTTTTTAGCACTTGAGTCATTGTTGTTCTAGGGATGCGAAATGTAGCCTGAATGAAAAGATCTTACATTGGTCTGCAGTTATAAAAACTGTTATCATACTAATGTTATGGTTGCCACTAGATTACCTATAGTGCTGTCACTACTAACAAAGAGAAAGAATTTAAAAATAATGTGATAAATCGAATAATTGAAATCTTGAATTAATAACTAGGTACGTAATTACTGCCGCCTTAGATGTTTGAAATGTCATCCATCATTTTCAATGCATGAAATCAATCGCTGACGGGTAGAGAAAACAGCAGCTTCAATAACAGCCCTTGAAATACTTCGTATTGTCTGTCGTCTCCTTACAACCATGTCAGCTCTTGTTACGGGTCTATCGGATTAAAAGAGATATTTTACTCGCCCCCCCAAATGGAAATCCAAACAAATAAGGTCTGGAGACCTAGGTGGCCAAATAAATGAGCTTCCAAATATCGGATTTTATCGATATTTGACGCTTTTGATTTACTAAGACATCGCTTGAAAACAAATATAATATTCTTATATAATTAAAAAATGTAGCACAACTTACTTCACCAGCCTTCTAGACGCCATTTTCCTGTTTCTTACAATATCTCAGGATAGGAAAGAGATATCGCCTTGCGGTTTACAGTGTTTTATCACCAATTCAGTCTACTTTTTGAAGATCTACTTCAATTTGTATGCTTCCATTCAAAATTGTTACGAGAAAACACAATATTAAAAATAAGAAAAACAGCGCCCTCTAGCATTTATGTTATTGATCAGATAGCTTAATATTTCCAAATTTTTTATTGTTGAACAAAGGCTCTTTCAAACAACATCAAGCTTATGAAAACTATTCAAGCAGAACCCGAATTACAGGCGTTTTTTCGTAACACTCTCCCACTCTCCCCCACCCCTTATTTGAAGAGATAAACTTGAATTTGTCCCATTGAAAATATGCAGAATTTGTCGAGGAATCTGATTATATTTAATATGCTCGTTAATTGAGTCAATTTTGAAAAATTTTGCAATTTAAAATTTCGACTGTCAAACACGCCCTCTAGCGGTGACCTACAATTCTGAAAATAATTTCCAGGCATTTCTCGAGGCCTTTTTTGTTATGAAATTTTTTTCCCGAACCTGTGCTTTAATCCACTCCTGACATAATATGGCCGACGGCCGTTCTTAGTTGGCCACCCGGTACAAAACTGTCAAACGTGAGCTAACTTTTTTTATCAAATAGCGTTCATGAGAAATAATAAAAGATTTGGAAAGGTCGTTCAAAAATAAGTTAAAATGCACTTTTAACTTTCTTTAATTAGCTCTGGTTTCATAAAAAAATGGATAGTTATATTTAAAAAAGTCAAACTCCATTTTCAAACCACTTTCGAATATTTTCAACCACGTAGGAGATAGCCAGGAGGTCTGAAGCACGTGAAATTTGAAAGTCAAACGAGAAATATCGCGGTTTGATTCTCCGCTGTGATGTTTTCAGTATTCGAAATTGTTATGAAAATTGTGTACCTACTACTTTTTCAAACATCATCATAAATTTTTTGGAACTTTAATTCTTTACGCCAGGTTATGTTTAAGCGACCGGGGGTCGCGACGCAAAAGTTCTGACCATTACGTGTTACGTTACGCTACGTTATGTTACGTTGCTTCGTTATGTGCCTTGCTTGCGTGCTGGTGCTCTCTCCTTAGTCTCTCTCTCGTTTAAGAAGCAGCGATTCTTATGCTCCGGCCAGGATTCGAACCCGGGCCGCTCACGTGGAAGGCGAGCATTCTACCACTGAACCACCGACGCTATATTGCAAAGCTGGTATTCGCAGTGCTGGTGATCTACTTGAATTTGTTCGGATAAATTTTTACTATTATTTCCATAATTTTTCGCGATTGATTTTTTTTGTTTATTTACAGCATCGGTTGTCAAAATGACATGAGGATTAAGGGGTCTAGCACATTTACTTTTCGAAATACAGGGTGTTGAAATTTTGAAAACTTGAATGTTTTAATTCGATAACTTTAAAATGGATGGATAAATTGATTTGACATTTGGCAGGTTGTTTTTAAATGTAAGAGGGCATATTTTGATAGAAATAGTAGTTTGTGCAACTAGTGTGGATATGATGGCCATATCGCACGAGGACGAAGTTTGAGCACGACGCCGTAGGTGGGGTGCTCATTCGTTCAAGTGCGATATGGACAATCCACACGAGTCGAACAGCATATTTTTCCAACGACCCACTTAAGAAAAAAATTTAGAAAATAAAAATTTCTATAAACTGTAATATAACTCCAAATTAAAAATTTAACAATTCAATTTTATGTTTCCACTAATTTTTTTGTGGTAAACGTACAGTTCTTGAATGTCCAATTTGTATAATGCTACGGTTTCCCTTTTTAAATATACGATGCTGTTATAAGTAGATGTTGCCAGTTGGACTCCCTCATGAAGGGTAACGTACCATTATCTATAATAATGAATATTCTGCTGAATATTTCGAACGTCTACCTGTTGTCGTTATTAATATCAAGCAGAATAATTATTTAAAAATAAAATTAACAATTAAAAAAACTTCTTCACGGTGAATCGAACCCGGGTCCACCACGTGAGAGTCTGGTTTGCTTACTACTCGACCACCGAGGAATATGCAATTTGTTTATCTATAACGTCAGATGTATTACATAATTTTTGCTTAAAAGGAACTAAAGTTCACACCGTGTGTCCCGCGACACGCTCTACCTTTTTATTAAACCAGAGCGTATTTGAAAAAATTAAAAGTGCATTCGAACTTATTCTTCAACGACCTTCCCAAATCTGTTATTATCTTTTATCAACGCTATTTGGTGAAAAAAAGTTAGCTCGCGTTCAACAGCTTTGTATAGGAATCTCTATGTCGCATCTTATAAATAACACAGTGTATATCTCACCTACCACAAACACTCTTCGCAAAAATGAAACATTAAAGTGCTTGCTATACACGCCCACTGTCCGTGGAGTTTTCACGTTCTCAGTGAGAAAGCGAGATAATATTTCTATACCAAGAAACGACAATGCGGGGAGCAGAAAGAAAATAATTAATAGTAAGACTGCAGAAGAAACGTGCTAGATAAAGTAGTTATCTAATTGATTAACAGCCCCTTCTGGAAAACAGTATGGAAAACAACAGCGAGCAACGATGGAGTAGCAATAAAAACGCAGGAATGAGATCTTTGTCTTTTGGAGGTCGATTGGAATATTCAGTATTTTGCACCAAAATGTCTTATTTAGAGTGAGAGACACTTACAGAAAATCCTCGAAACTATTCATTATCCATTGCAGCAATTGGTGCGCAGGAATAGGGTCTATGTGGTTTGAAATGATTTTTTCACTGGAAACGATTCTTTTATACCGAGTTTTTCATAAGATGTCATTTGTAGCTAGTGAAAATAGCTTAAAACTACTCACAGGCATTCCTAATTATTCCTCGGCTGGTGGGTAAGTCAGAACAATGTTTAATATCAGGAAAATGATCCTCTTGGACATACATTTTAACTTGAATTAGCTCTAATCGTGAATTTATGTAAGCAAATACCTTGTAACTTAATTGATTGCTTGCTTCAATATATTCAGTCGAGCTCTTAAGTCATTGGCACAAAAACTCTCCTGCAAATGCAAGCTTCAGATAATAAATCTATTTTTTTGCTCATCTAATGTAATTCACCTTCCCCCCTAGAGCTCTTTGAAGATAATAATAATAATAAAGATTATTCAGGATAATCATTTAAAAGGATTGAAAACTATCCTTTTGAATGATTTCACTATTACCAACATGACTATCAATCGGGAGAATCCCGTGAAACAGCCTCACACCAAATGGTGTCGAAAATTGAGGTTGCACTAGGAAATCAAAAAATATAAAAATAACAGAATAAAAATAAAAGTAAACGTGTCGCGGGACACACGGTAGGAACTTTTGTTCCTTTTAAGCAAAAATTATGTAATACATCTGACGTTATAGATAAACAATTTGCATATTCCTATGTGGTCCAGTAATAAGCAAACCAGACTCTCACGCGGTAGACCCGGGTTCGATTCCCCGTGAAGAAGTTTTTTTTTAATTGTTAATTTTATTTTTAAATAATTATTCTGCTTGATATTAATAACGACAACAGGTAGACGTTTGAAATATTTAGCAGAATATTCATTATTATAGATAATGGTACGGTAACCTTCATGATGGAGTCCGACTGGCAGCATTTACTTATAACAGCATCGTATATTTAAAAAGGGAAACCGTAGCATTATACAAAATGGACATTCAAGACCTGTACGTTTACCACAAAAAAATTAGTGAAAACATAAAATTGAATTGTTAAATTTTTAATTTGAAGTTATATTACAGTTTATAGAAATTTTTATTTTCTAGATTGTGGTCGTAGTGGGTCGTAGGAAAAATATGCTGTACGACTCGTGTGGATTGTCCAGATCGCACTTGAACGATTGAGCACTCCGCCTGCGGCGTCGTTCTCAAACTTCGTCCTCGTGCGATATGGCCATCATATCCACACTAGTTGCACAAACTACTATTTCTATCAAAATATGCCCTTTTACATTTAAAAACAAGCTGTCAAATGTCAAATCAATTTATCCATCCATTTTAAAGTTATCGAATCAAAACATTCAAGTTTTCAAAATTTCATCACCCTGTATTTCGAAAAGTAAATGTGCTAGACCCCTTAATCCTCATAATTTTTTGTCCAACTTTACGAGAGTAATCTACATGCAAACGTTGTAATTACCCTTAACGTTCGAGATGCTTATACCATTTTTTGCGTGATCGTATTGAAAAAATTCCGAATAAAATAATTTAAATTTCTTCGAAATGGACGACATGTCAAAAGTGACATTCATACTTCTCGATCAGTTTAAAATATATTTTTCATTTTGGTGAAGTTGTTTTTATGCTATTTATTACTTTTCGACGTCTGAGCGGTGAGTAAATCACTTACCGACGTGTTAAACTTAAAAACCAGTAAACACAATTTACCGTCCTGACAACCGATGCTGTAAATAAACAAAAAAGATCAATCGCGCAAAAAAAATTATGGAAATTATAGTAAAAATTCATCCGAACAAATTCAAGTAGATCACCAGCACTGCGAAAACCAGCTTTGCATAGAATTTTAATATATACAGATCGCGTAATTTCTTATGGAACCTTTCTCGATTACACAAGTACGACAAGGAAAATATGAGAAAAACAGCTTGGAAGAGAGAGAAAGTATAACTGTACGCGCGTATCGAAGGCGTGTACCTAGGTCTAGGGGATGGCCGAATGTTGATTGTCCTTTACAGAGAGAAAGAGAATTCACTAGTAGGTGGTATTCAGAACTTAAAAGAGAGATAAAGTGTAACTGTGCGCGCGCATCGGATGCGTGTACCCAGGTCAAGGGATGGCCGAATGTTTATTGTCCGTTCTGAATACCACCTACTAGTGAATTCTCTTTCTCTCTGTAAAGAACAATCAACATTCAGCCATCCCCTAGACCTGGGTACACGCCTTCGATACGCGCGTACAGTTATACTTTCTCTCTCTTTCAAGCTGTTTTTCTCATATTTTCCTTGTCGTACTTGTGTAATCCTGGAAGGTTCCATAAAAAATTACGTGATCTGTATAATGCCACAAGGAACAGAAGATATATAGCATCGGTGGTTCAGTGGTAGAATGCTCGCCTTCCACGCAGGTGGCCCGGGTTCGAATCCTGACCGAAGCTTTGAATCGCTGCTTCGTAAACGAGAGAGAGACTCAGGAGAGAGCACATAACAAGGCACATAACGAAGCAACGTAACATAACGTAACGTAACGGTCAGATCTTTTGCGTCGCGACACCCAGTCGCTCAAACATAACCTGACGTAAAGAACTAAAGTTCCAATAAACAGTTAATTGAACGGTTGTTGTACTTTTCATAAATATCAATCGTAACTATTACTCCAAAAAATAAAAATATTAGGAGTCAAAATTTAGTTTAACAACACAAAATACTAAAGCACAATCAAAGAAAAAACAAAAGTTTCACAAAATACACACTGAAAATAACTGAAACAGCAAACTAAAACCACTTAAATATCTAGGGGCCTATAAGGCAGCTGATTTGTTTCACACGTTGCTAAGATGACATTGACATTTCAGAGCGCCATCTATCGAATTTTACTTTTCCCAATTGCAAGGCGGTGAGCAGACGACACCACATGTCGGTGGATAAAAAACATGCTTTCCAACAGAACAGCAACAACAATTCAATCTTTTTTCGTCAACTAAACTACTTACACAATGCAAAAGGTGCTATTCTGTAACTATGCCAATTGCGTCAAATCGCAGGGAAAAATATATTCACCCTCATTCGACCTAGTGAAATATACAAAATACCTCCAACCACGGATGGTCCTTTTAGAGAGAAATTTCATTAGCACTCAAGAATAATTTTGGGTTTTCGGAAAACAAACGCACAAAGCTAAACAGAGACACAGAGAAACTCCCAACACATTATCTAACCAAGTTTAAATCCATTAAATTACGGGTCTTCAGTTGCCTGACTGTGTATATCCGCTGAGGATTTCATCCGGTAGAGGCGGATTGTTAACCGAAGATCAAAGATGCATACACAAATGGCTGTCAAAGTTACACTCACTCGAGAATTCGGCTTCATTCAATACAAATTGGGTCTCGTCTTTATTTGTAGGCCCTCCCCCAACTAACTGACAATGCTTATCTTACTCACAGAGATGGATTCATTCAAATAACAAAGAAATTCAGCTTATGATGCTTATTTTGGTTCACTACCACTTCGTTATTTCGTAAGAGATATAACAAATATATTTGTTTCACTTGTCTACGGTGGATATTACAAAAATTTGTTTTTATCATTGATATAGTATGTACGAAGTTACCTGAGGGTAGTTATCCATAAAAATCTTTAATTGTCACAGTCCTACTAAATATTTCCCATACTATTTTAGACTGATTACGCAAAAACTCAGTAGTTCAATTGCTGCTTGACTCAGACTATTGATATAGCCTAAAAAATTAAAAGAACCCTTTACGGTGCTTTGAGGTGCTTTGAACTTTCTTGGGTTGTTACATAGACTTATGTGATTATTTATGAACCTGTTGGCTGTTACAACCGACTTCGTACAAACTATAGAGCGTTAGCGTTAGTTAATTGAATGGGAGACAAACTCGGTCATGGCCTTTTTCGAAGCAGGTAATGACTTCCAGATCGGAAGCCAACTCAACCCCGATCGTATATTAAGCAATATTCCTCAAGAAACACTTTGTAGGTTAGGTTAGTTTTGTGGTGAGTGGGTCTACAAGGCCCTCCACTGCAACTCACAAGAGTCTATTGTAGCTCACACCTATTCAGATTTCACCAAACAAATTCAGCTTCTTAACAAAGCCGATAATTTTATTTGGTGAATGATATTTCAGGTCCGAGGGCGAGAGAGAGACCCTGCCAAACATCAGATACCTGATTCGAGCCGCGGCGGGGCAGGCACAAATTATATGCTCTGCTGTTTCATCATCTTCCAAACAAAGACGGCAGGTCGGATCTTCCGACAGTCCAAGCTTTAGCATATGATGATTCAGATGACAGTGGCCTGTTAAAAGGCCTGTTAGATAACGTAGGTCATGCCTGCTATGGTCTAACATTTGTGACATACGTATAAAAGCCTTTGAATGAACCAATCCTGGTAAATTATGCCAGAAGTCTAAAGCTCTTCTTGATGTCCAGGTATTTAGTGTTTGTTTGGCAAAACTTATTGCGGTGCCAATTGTAGGTTCTGGTCCGATAGAAACACGTGCGGCACCCTCCCTTGCAAGAAAGTCTGCCTTCTCGTTTCCTTCCATGCCAGAATGGCCAGGGATCCAGACCAGCAATACTTTATTGAGTTCTCCCATTGAGGAGAGTCTTTTTTGGCAGTCTAAAACCAATTTCGACGTTACACGGCGAGAGCTAAGTGTTTTTAAAGCCACTTGGCTGTCCGAGAAAATTTTTATTGTTCTATGTATGAGCTTGGCTTGCTCCACTCTCTCCACACATGAAACAATGGCATAAATTTCCGCCTGAAATACGGTTGCATAGGATCCTAGAGAGGTTGAAATTTCTGTACTAGATCTGCGCCCGTATACACCTGCACCAGAGGAGCCTGAGGGTGTTTTCAAGCCGTCTGTGTACCAACAACTGTCTGCTCTTAATAGTTCATCCTCACGGAGGACCCATTCATCTCTATTTGGAATTAGGACAATTCTGTACGCTGTCCATCTAGCCTCTCTTTCCAAAAATATATGGAAAGGAGGTAGGTCCAGAAGGATTTTCATGGCTGCTGACGGTGTGGAGCTGATAGCACCAGTGATTGCCAGACAAGCCTGTCTCTGTAAACCAGAGAGCTTTGCTTGGGCCGTTCGCTGTAAAGCTCTTGGCCACCAGGCAATAGCTCCATATGTGATTATTGGTCTAACGATCATCACATATAGATTTGTTTGGGTCCCAAGCCCCAAGGAGCTAGTAGTAGCTTCATGCCATGCTATACACGCTTAACACATTCGGTCTCTGAAGAAGATAACTTGGGTATCGAAACGCGGGTAAGGTGCTAGTGTTGGTGTAGTGGTAGTGTAAACAGTGGTCAGTGTCTGAGGTAACATTCGTTTTTAATATAACAAACATCGAATCCAATTTCATTATAACTAATGGATTGTATCCGAAGACAACTTACCTCACGCAGTTATAAAAAATATAGGAATAATTTTCCAAACAAAATTCAGTTCTTTAATTCATTTCATGTATAATGATCAAGAACAATTATCTGGAAAAATATTTTAACAAAAACAGTGAATAAGACTCTCCCTGTATGTAAGAAAGAAGAAGAATGTGATTTATTATAAAGCCGTGCTTGGAAGCCAATGAACCGGTCGATCAGATTTTAACGCTCGATGTTACTCTATATTAAACATACTCTCGTATCGTTTGGTCGCGTCTTTGTCTTTCTCAAGGATACCGAGAGTGAGATAAAAATAAAATAAAGTTATTTGATGTTGAGATAAGCAGGATTGGACTTCTTAGGTAGCGGCGAGTTAAAGTACCCGAAGGCTGTAGACGCTGGAGTATTTTTTCGAATAATACTGAAATTTTCTGAATGTGATAATTGTTGATTTTCCTGAAATGTGTTATTTTTCTTCCGTTTCAAACAATACTTATCCTTTATTAGTCATCAGGATTAAATATGTAAGTCATTTTATTGGGTGTTAGTTCACAGTTTAGTTTATTGGCACTTGAAAAAACAAATGCGCAAAGATAAACCTCTGCCTGAGCATGAAAAAGTGGAAAGCGTCTTAATCTGTGCTAGTATCGCATCCTGATTTTCCAGAGGCGTGAATACTTTCATTTTTAATTTAGTTTATACATCTGTCTTTGACGATAGTCTGTAAAACACACATATTCTTACAATTTTCACTATTTTGACTTTCTTTATATGTTTAGATTCAACTTTTCCAATACTTCACTAATCACCCCTCTTTTCCAAAACTCATAGCTCTGATACTTGAAAAAAATAACGTCAACTGTACTCTTATATATACTTATGTACATATAGACTTTTTGAAAGAATAACCCACACATACACAGGTGATACCTTTGTTCTTTTCAAAAAGAGCCTCGAATATCAGGTGCTGAAACTGTCATTGCATTGTTTATTATTGCTATGTGGAGAGTAGCCAACCCACGTCACTTTCCACGCGTATAAACTTTGCATAATTTGATTTATTAATTGTGAAATTTGCCGTTTTGGTGATAATCTTTAAAGTGTTCAAGCGTAGTTTTTCCTTTTTTTTTTGTTTAATTTTTGTAAATTTCCTGAGTAGGCTATACTGTGACTATTCTATCATATTTCTAGATGTTTTTCTTCGTTTCTTAATGAACTTTTACATATGCGCAGGATCGACGTAACAATACATTATGGTAAGCTTTTAGGCCAGGTACAAACGTTACTGTATCATAAACAAGAATATTTAAACCGAAGACTAGCTTCTTTAATGAGTAGAGGAGGTTTACCGCGAAGCAGATTATAATGTTCGAGTGAAAACTAGACATATCCAAAGATTCCAGACTGGATCGGAAGACACACCTGTGAGAAAAGCAACCAGGATTTTCTGGTCATACAGGAGTGTGTGTGTGAGGTTGTGATATTGACTGCGGATCCTTACGGTTCCATTGGCCTATCCAATGACCTGAGGTGGTTCACTGGCTTTAGATAACTGTGATAAGGCCAACGATCAACGATAGTCTGATGTGGGAGGTCAGGAGTGTCTTCTATTGCGGATATTTAATCCATAGACAAACTTTACAATGGGAAACTTCACTGGCCTCTCTCATTTAGAATATTTCTTTAAAGACGGCAATTCTTAGGCTAAATGGGGAGGTATATGGTTTCCGAACACACTCATGCAACTGGAACAATACCCCTATTCCAAATAAGTTTGGATGGCATGTCATTGGTGGTGGACATATTCACTGATCAAGTGAATAATAATATTATTATACCATCCAGGAACAGGTAAACCTGGTTCACTGATGCTTCTAAAGCAAATCATGTCACCGAGGTATAAACGGAGCTAGAAAAATAACGTTGTTCAGCATGTGTTTCAGCCAAAGACTGACAGAAGTGGCACTCTGTAATTTATTTTCTCAATGAAAGCGAAAAGAATAGTGAAGCGAGAATATCTTTATCCCTATCTTTGTTAGTACTCTATAACCACATCTCTTCTTTGACGGAAATGGCTTGACAATCCTCGTGTCATTGATTCGTATAGAGAGATTTTTATTCAACATTCTAAAAACATAGACTTTTTGAACAGATGACAAAAATTAACGAAAAAAAGAAGTAATTAAGAAAGAAAATAACCTATTGTTTTGTTTATATTAGAAAATATAAGAAGAGTTGTCTGTGTTGTATGTTGATTTGATTATATTTCCAAACTATAACAGTCAATAATATATGTTACCAGCTCAACGGTTCCTTCTCATTCAACCTGCACGACAAAAGGTTCATAGAACTATTTCGATTAAACAAGGGTCTAGATTCTTTTTATTTGACCAACTAGTTCATCACATTTTTTTTATTCTGTTATTTAACGTCGGTCTATTTCTGCGACTGAGGCTAATCACCGACGCCAGGAGCACTCTAACCCTAACCGGAAATTTTGGCGAACCCACTAGTGTTCCAACCAGTGGTAGCGTTCTTTAACGAGCCCAACATCCATGGACTCGGGACCTCGGTTTTACGTCTCCTCCGAAAGACGGCATATCTACATTATACCTCGTGCTCATTGGTATAATGCCTGCGAGCTGTGATATGCTAGTCCGCTGCAGGCTGTACGGACCCTATACGATAGTTTTCCCTGGCTTGGTCACCCATCCAAGTACTAACCATGTCAGACCTTGAAGGACTATAATTATCGCATCGAACGCGTTCCACTACAGTGCTGGATCGTCGTCCTTGTTCATCACATGATTGATAAGCAAAGGAATACAAAAATACCTCACTGACCATTGTGTTGCATGTGTTTTCGGGGTTCTTATTTGTCCCATCCTAACTGGAAATATGAAATCAATTTTAAACACGAATTCACTTTTTGGAACTTTAGTTATTTACGCCAGGTTATGTTTGAGTGACCAGGGGTCGCGACGCAAAAGATCTGACCGTTACGCTTTACGTTACGCTACGTTATGTTACATTGCTTCGTTATGTGCCTTACTTTTGCGTGCTTGTGCCTTCTTAGTCTCTCTCTCGTTCACGAAGCAGCGATTAATAATAATAAATATGCTCCTGCCCGGATTCGAACCCGGGCCGCCCGCGTGCAATGCGAGCATTCTAACCACTGAACCACCGATGCTATATTAAAATTCTATGCAAAGCTGGTATTCGCAGTGCTAGTGATCTACTTGAATTTGTTCGGATAAATTTTTACTATTATTTCCATAATTTTTTTGCGCGATTAAGAGGTTTAGCTACTTTTCGAAATACAGGGTGTTGAAATTTTGAAAACTTGAATATTTTAATTCGATAACTTTAAAATGGATGGATAAATTGATTTGACATTTGGCAGGTAGTTTTTAAATGTAAAAGGGCATATTTTGAAAGAAATTGTAGTTTGTGCAACTACTGTGGATATGATGGCCATATCGCACGAGGACGAAGATGGAGCACGACGCCGTAGGCGGAGTGCTCAATCGTTCAAGTGCGATATGGACAATCCACACGAGTCGAGCAGCATATTTTTTCTACGACCCACTTAGGAAAAAATCTAGAAAATAAAAATTTCTATAAACTGTAATATAACTTCAAATTAAAAATTTAACAATTCAATTTTATGTTTCCACTAATTTTGTGGTAAGCGAATGTCCAATTTGTTTAATGCTACGGTTTCCTTTTTTAAATATACGATGCTGTTATAAGTAGATGTTACCAGTCGGACTCCCTCATGGAGGGTACCGTACCATTATCTATAATAATGAATATTCTGCTAAATATTTCAAACGTCTACCTGTTGTCGTTATTAATATCAAGCAGAATGATTATTTAAAAATAAAATTGACAATAAAAAAAAATCCTCGCGGGGAATCGAACCCGGGTCTACCGCGTGAGAGTCTGGTGTGCTTACTACTCTACCACCAAAGAATATGCAAATTGTTTATATATAACGTCAGATGTATTACATAACTTTTGCTTAAAAGGAACTAAAGTTCCTACCGTGTGTCCCGCGACACGTTCTACCTTTTGGTTCAATTTTTTGTACATAAAATATGAAAGATAAAATTTCTCCACCTTTTCAATTAACCTTTGGAAATAAATAAACACAAAACTGCACATAACCTAAAACTACCAAAAAATTTGAAAATATTTACATTTATTTTCTCAATGCCTACAACGTACTTTCACGAGAGAAAGGGAGGTGGAAAGATAATTCTCTGAGATAGAAAGACCTTCTCCGGTCTCTCTTTTCTTCCTTTCTTTATTTGCTCTCGATTATAATCGTCTAGCTGCGAAAACAGACGAATGTGTTTATGGAGTACCTAAAAGCGAAAAGAGGCGATTCTCTATCGTTGAAATACTTACAGAGTGCCACTCCAGGCTGCTATATATAGCCCGTGATAATGTAAACATGAGGAAAGGATAATCCGAACAAAACATTAAAATGTTCACTGGCAGCAGGCTATGCCTGAAGCTGTCATCAATCTAACCACTGAGTTTAGACAGGTGACAACCTGTGACAACGTGAAAAATACAATCAGAAGCGTCCCGGGTGAATCAGAAAGGATTCTAGTTGAATATCAGCAATTCAAATGTAGGTTACCTCTAAACAAATAGTTTGCTGAGAATGGTGAACAAAGAACTCTCAACGAGGCTATTGGAACTGAGTAAAAGACATGTAACCTGTGGAAACATCTACACAAAATAGGAAAGTCATTGAGCTTATGTGCACAAACCGTGAACTAGGTTATGAAACATTAACCAAAATACTCTGCGTTTGTTGTGGAGACTCGCGACACAGACCAAAGCGCTTTGGTGAGAAATTGATACAACCATTGAAACTACTTGTAATCCCCTAAGTTAAACTAGTAAGGTGGCCTATATAGAGGTGGAAAATATGAAAGATGATACAGAGATTCAGGTCATGTGCTCAGGCTGTTGAGCACAGTCCAAGTGAATGAATGAATATGTTTCTAATCATACCATGTGACCTTCAGTGAAACAATTTTCTTTTACTTTGCTTTGAATTACATGCATCTTCAGAATAATTTTCACATCACTGGAACATATGAACAAATATTCAACATCATCAACAGAGACTACTCTGTATTGTTTCCTCGACATCAGAGTGGCTTACTGCTAATTTCTGCTACTTATTTTATTCAGTGATATTTACCGACATGAAACAGGTTTTTAACAGCCAAGCTGTAGCACGCCACAGGTGCAACGTCGTATGGATTCACATAGCCCTGATTATCGTAAGTAAGTAATTATGATTAATGTAATTTTTTTCATTAAAAATGTTGTTGATATAAAGTGAGTGTGTTTGTTCAACAAATATTTTTACTTGCAATACCATTAGATGAATTATTATGAGCAGAGAATTCTTAAATGAGTTCTCAAGAATATTTTTAAAACCATGGAATAAACTACATGATCTTAAAAAACAACGGAAAGGTTCAACCGAAAATACAATAGAGTTATTTTGAATATTTCCAAAATATTTGAATAATTTATGATATTTTGTATTAAGTCAATTACGAATATAACATTTGGTTATCGAGTGTACTGAACTCGGCTTCATGTGTGGTCGGCAGAGTTTTAGTTCCAGTTTCATCACACAATTTAAAAGAATGGAAATTGTTCCGACAGGAATTTGTCGAAAAGTTGGTAATAACAAAGGTTGAGCTACTTCAGTCTGAGCGATGTTTTGTATGTGAATATTTTTGGACAATTACACTGACACGAATGCCACATTTTAAAAGCATCGCAAATTCAGATAATTTGAGAAGGTAATGGAAATATGGTATTTGGTTTGTTATTTTATGGGAGATTTATCACAATTTTTCTTCTATTTTTATTTCAACGTTTTGGTAGCGCTCCAGATACTTGTATCAAGAATAATTGTACCTACATGTTTTTTAAATGTTATATTCCAAAGTTTAACAATATTTCCCACTCGTGTGAAAAATGTCACTTTCCGCACACGTTATGTAATATACTATTTTTTAAACAGATTAAAAGTTAGCTCACCATTAAATTTGATTTTCTTTCTAATTTTTTTTCTAATTTTCTTTTAGGAAAGAAAATTAATGGCGCCCTAAAATAGCTCTTTCTGTTTTTGTAGTTTTGCCCAAAATTAATTTGGTTTTCAAGATTAATTAGGTAACAAAGCCCTGCTAACTGGCTTAGTTTACCTCCAAATTTAATTGGTTAGTTAGGCAAGAACCTGCAATAATTACCATCATTTTTTTCAACGCCAATCAACATTTTGGTTACAATTTGTCAACTTTAGTTGATTGTGAATAATAATAGTTATTGTTCGATAAAATGTATGTACAAGAAAACTAGAAATATGGGAAGTAAATAATTTTTATGTTCCCACAATAATACTGATAACTCAAAAACCTGATTTCGTAGAACTTAGGACTGGTTAAAGATTAATCAGAAAAAATTGGTAATCAATTCAAAATAACTATCCTCAAATCTACCAATTCTTTATGACCTTTTTAAACAAAAACTAAATGAAAAAATTTGAAGTAATCTTCAAAAAACTGTGAATGTGACAAATTTTATATAGGTTGATAATTTAGAATGAATAAGCACGAAAAGTATATTGAAAATAAAAGAATAATATCAAAAGAGCCCAATACTCGATAACGAGAAATTAAAGAATTTTTCAGTAGAGTTTTCTCCTTTGTGAAATTATTATCATTAGAACAAATGATTCTGGCCCTATCGTATAAAGATTTTACTACCGTGAAATATTTCAAAACTAGACCCCCTGGTGAGAATACCCACCATTCCAGAAATTTCTGTGCAACTCACTTCTTTGTGGCCATATTTATTGTCGATTTTTCGACGACGCAAATAAATATACTACTTCTCTAATTTTTGAGTTTCCTTGCAAAACCATCCACTTTGAGACACCCTGTACTTTTCGTATTTATAAAAGTTAATTATAGACATTGCTGGTTTTTTGACCTATTGTTAGTGTCATGAAACTGCTAGAATAATCAACATATTTTCCAGACGATTTGTTCACTTTTGAAAGATTTTAATTTGAAATTCCAATTATGCATCCTAGCATAAAAATTAAAATATTAGTAACAATATTTTGTAATACAACCTGTTGAAATATGAAAATGAAACGAATTAAGGATATAATAAAGCGAGACGGTGATAAATACTCAAATAATTTAACGCCTCAATCACCTACTTCGTTTTTTTGGCATAGAGAAATAATATTTTACATGGAAGGTTTTGTCTGATCAACAATATAAAATTGATGTTAATGATTGTTGAAGCTCCTGAAAATAGGAGGTTTGACCCAACACACCAATAAACTAGTTTGTGAACCGTCCGTGACATGCGCAATGATAAAATCGTGTCATCGTCACGCTATTGGGAAAAGTAGAATTCGATAGATGGCGCTCTGAAATGTCAACGTCATCTTAGCAACGAGTAAAGCAAATGCCGTATAAGCCCTTTGATATTTAAGTGGTTTTATTTTGCTGTTTTAGTTATTTTCAGTGTGTGTTTTGTAAACTTTTGCTTTTTCTGTGATTGTGCTTTCGTATTTTGTGTTGTTAAACTAAATTTTGACTCCTAATATTTTTATTTTTTGGAGTAATAGGTATGGTTGATATTTGTGAAAAGTACAACAAGCGTTCAATTAACTGTTTAGTTTTAGGTCTGATTTTGCGTTTTTATTTTATTTTTGATATAATTGAATCTACAAAAGTTGCAGGGAAGGTAGGTTTGTATTGAGTAATATTTTAAATCTTTAATACCGACTTATTTTCTCTTTGATCTGCAATGAAAACAAAAAATAGAATGACATAACCTCTTCCATAATATCTCTGATTATATAGGAATATTACCTCAGAATTGATGACAGTTGAGTTGAATAGAAAAACACAGTTTTAAACTTGTCACTGACACAAAATTGAACAAATAAAGTAGGAATTTACGGTAATTACGTTGACTTGCATATAATACAAAGACAATGCAAAACGAATTATTTTACTCGTTACGACAGTTACAATTTTTTCCGCCAGAGGTCTCATTGAATTCTACTCCGCACAATATGAGTCGATTTATTCGTGAAAATTTACATCTAGCATGGACGTACGATGGAATTTTTATGACGGATCAAAATATTTTTCAAAATATCAAAATCATGTTCGCACAATTAAATTTCAATCAGATTTTTTCATCCACTAACAAGTAATCAATATTCATTTTTCTATACGTCATTCTGAAACCATTCAGCCTATTTCTAGAAGCTCAATTAGCAGCTTTCAATAGTATAATACATAGACTTTTAACAGTTCCATCAAATATTGAAAATTACAACAAAGAGCTAAAACAATAATAATAGTTACAGTTAATAATAATTACGATCCAAATTTAATACAGTTAACAGAACCAAACATGAGCCCCGGAAAATATGCGA